>WMED01001103.1:0-28699 GCA_019650415.1 Pipa parva
TATATATATATATATACATATATATATATATATATATATATATATACACATATATATATACACACACACACAAGTTGCCCATGTGAACATATGAACATATTTTATGTAACAGAAGAACAAGTGTTTCCATTCTTTTCTTTACACAATATATACTCTTGTAAAAGGACAGTGCACTTCTGGATCTAAAAATATTCTTGTTTTAAAGTGCACCTGTTACCTCAAAACTAATACTAATTTATGGGGTGAAATTTATTAAATGCGGAATTTTTCGCACATGCGGAATTTCGATCGATTTCTGTTCGTGCAGTAAAAATTTCCGTATGTGCGGAAAAATTCCGCACGTGCGAGCGGTATTTAATTTTCGCTTTTTATAAATTTTGCCCATGGTGTACTAATTAAATAAATGTTTTTGTAAATATATATGTATTTTAAAAAGATGTACCTTTATACAGCGTTTCTCTCTGTCATCTTCCCGGTCAACCTGCCTTTTCTTTCCAGAGTGTTGGGTGGGAAGGGCTAAATAATGATTGACATTATAGCTCATCCAATCAGATCTCTTAAATCACAATCTAGCAGGGATCTTGATTGGAGGGGCTATAATGTCAATCATAATTTTTCCCCACCCACACGACCCAGGAAAGAAAAGATAGGCTAACAGGGAAGATGACAGAGAGAAATGCTGCTAAAAGTTACATTTTAAAAACACATGTATATTTACAAAACATTTATTTAATTAGAAAAACCTAAATTAGTATTAGAGTTTTGAGGTGATAGGTACACTTCAATGAGTACATAGTACAATCGTTTTTTTATTGATTCACAACAGAATACAACAAATTTAGCACATACACCTGAAGGAAAGGGCGAAATTTATAAAGTTCGAGAAAGTCAATTTTGACCTTCTTGAGTTTTGATATAAAAAAGGGTGCCTGATCAAAAAATATTGATCGATTTTACCGATTGAAACTTTTTGATCAAGTTTTTCGATTGGATTTTTCAATGGAAAGGTAGCCATACTACTATACTTAGTAGGGGGCATATTCATTAAAGTGTGAACAGTCACATAAAGGATGGAATTCTCATCCATACAACACTTCCCCACCAATACTGAATATTCATCATAATTTTTTGCAATGTGGCAATTTCCTACTGATTCAACACCTTCTGACAGTTGCATACTTAAGCACCTCTTTGCACATGCTATATGCAATTCAGCTGTTTACCAAGTTTTGAAGTGTGCTGAAGTGGTGTATCACCACAGCGTACTGCTCTGAATGCCATTTTGACCAAAATGATAAAGTATGGGAATAATGGCAGGGCTCCGATTTTGGCATAAGGCAATACATTCAAAAGAAAAAGTAAATATTGCAACCAAATGACCTAGGAATACTGTTGCATAGAAAGGGATTTAAATAACACTTTAATACAGCACCAGCAGTGGTGATGAAAATGTGACAAACTTTAATGGTAATATTTCTTGCCTATAATTAGTATTTTGACATTAAAGGGGCACTCAAGCCTGTAGATAGCACTTTCTATTTAATGGCCACCTTTTATTAAGTTCAACAAGTGTTAAAATGACAGGTTTTACAGGTTTAGTATTAATGTCATAGCAATAGAAGAGAAAACAAGCACTTGGAGCTGAGATTTACAGCTAATCCTATCTGCCCCCCCCCCCCCCCCCCCCCCCCCCCCTTAGTCAAGGGCAAAGCTCACTAACTGAGCATGATCCCCCTCCTGAAACCAATTAAAATTCACTTTCACTTTCTTCAGGAAATTAAGTGCAAGGTAGCTCTCATTAACAGGATGGGATAGACTTAACTTCTGCTCCAAGGGATTGCTTTTTCATCCATTGCTATGATTATTCTGCAAAATTGGTAAGCCTAAACCTATCATTTTAATACATGTTGTGCTTAAAACTAGGTGGAAAATATTTAGAAAGCATTTTTTTTTTTTAACAGGCTTTAGTGTCCCTGTAATCTAAGAAAAATACAGTTACAGAAAACAGTTTTCGTCAAACAGATTGATAGAAAAATGACGACCGTTACTGTTCAACTGACTACAGATAAAATAGCGTTCAACACTATTCACTAATTTTCCACTGTTTAGTGAAAAAGGAGTAGCAAATTCTTGCACATCAGATGGAAGAAACATGAAATGATGCACTCTGATGAACATACTTCTGAATATATAATATCTAAAAATGCATCACCGAATAATGCTGGGTCAATAGGTGCACTTAAAACATTACAGATCAGACATTTGTTATAGGGGTTGTCATAGGGATTGAGGTCTGTATAAACCCAGATGGCAAATTACATTAAAGGCTTTCCATAAAGAACAAGAATAAATGTGTATGTGTTTGTGAGTGGAGGTGGGGGGGGGGGGGGGGGGGGGGGGGGGGAGTGGTAAAATTACTTTTACACTGTGTAAAATACAGTGGGATTGGAAGAAAATGTGCTGTAGGTGAGAAGGGCTGCGCATATTTGATCTTAAAGGCTATAGCTATAGGTTTCTGCTGTTACTGAGACTCTGTTCCAGTGTCCTGTATCACTGTACAGAAGCTGTTTTTACTTTCCTACTCAAACAGTGGGAGCAATCAAATGTCCTCCTAGCTTTCATCATCAGAGTAACATCATTTTTAAATTAATAACCATTTCTGTATTGACATAATATCTCCAACTATCAATGCAAAGAAAGCATAATACAGACGCTCTAAGCTGAATGTATTTGTAATAAGCACGCCCTGGGAGTTGTAGTTCTGCATAGTTCTACAGCATTTGCAATCACACCTCATTGGAGCAGAACTCTGATAAAATTTCAGCTTGCATGAAGTCTTTTTCACTTTTCCTATTTTCTTTTTTGAGACTAATTAGATACAGCCAATGCACTCTGGTGCTGCAGGGATTTCAACTCTTTACCATGAATTTTTCATAGAGTGGAAGGTACAGCTAGGGCTTTCATCTAATACAATTAAACCCAAATACATGAAGTCTGCATGCTGCAGGGCTGATGATAAGCAAGTTTAGATACAGGCTGCTGACTGCTCTTGTTTCAATAAATATAAGCGGCAATAAACCAGAGCTGATTTAGACCTGTTTCATAGGAATAAAATGGAAACCCTAGCTATGGTTAGAGGTCAATGTTTCTTAAACAGCCATGGGCCATGCATTTAAAGTGGACCTGTTAGGTCCACTTAACAGACTTTTTTTTTTTTTTTTAGGAAGCAGGGAGTTGTCTCAGCTCAGGAGTTGGCAAACTGCGGCTCTTCAGCTGCCTTGCTGTGGTTCTGAATGCATCACTCTCCTCAGGCCCATCACCTCTGACACTTCTCCTGATATGATGTTGGGAGGTCATGTGATCAGGAGCGTGCACATCCTCCCCCTTTGCGACTCCATAAAGATTTCCCCCCAGTGGAGGAGGGAACGAAATGGCTACCTCCTTTGCAAAGCTTGCTGACCCCTATCTTATCTGAATGCTAAATGCAAACTCCCTGCTTCTTTTCTGCTCCAATGCCTGACTTGAATCTCAAGTCGGTTTGGGCAGGGCTAAAAGGATGACTGACATTAAAGTTCCTCCAATCAGATCCCTTAAATCACGATCTATCAGGGATCTGATTGGAGGAGCTATAACGTCAATCATTTAGCCCTGCCCAACCCGAGAAAGAAAAGTCGGGCTCACAGGGAAAATGACAGTGAGGAACGCTATATATACGTACATTTTGTAAAATACATATATATTTTAAAAACGTTTATTTCATTAGTAGAACCTAATTTAGTATCTCAGTTTTGAGGTTACAGGTCCAGTTTAAACACATGATTAACAAGCACAGCAGCAAATTTATTTAATATGGTACACTTTAACCGGTTCAACTACGCCATACATACTAGCAATACCTTTAAAATAGCAGAATTATGAAGTATACCATAATGAATGTCTGAATAGATTTTTGTCCAGCTCGTACACTGATTATTTCAGATGTATTTCTCTTTAAATAGGATTGCTGATATATGCACGACTAGTGTTGCCAAATCACTGACTTTAAAGGAACATTTTAGGCACCAACAGTTATTTGCTGTCTGTTTGGCACTGTTAAATAAAAGTTAAATAAATGCTTTCTGTCATATAAATTATTTATTTATTTCCACCCTTCACAATTTAGCACCAGTTTGTTACTGAAGCCGATTCCCTCTCTCAGCCACTTCCTGTTCAGAGTTAAGGAATTGACTGACAGGCTGAATAATGCTAAATAACCAATCAGAACCTTTAACTTTAAGCCGTCATCCACCTTTTTTTTTTTTTTTTAACTCTGGTGTAGTTAACCCAGCAAAAGGAATTGTTAAAGAAAGGGCTGAAACATTGACTTTCTTTTTATATGGATTTGGTCTCTCTCTCATGCTCAATATCAGCTCTTGCTACTGACAGCATACACCATTAGCTGCAAGTATTGTAACTGCCTATGGTAATTCATTAACTATTAATTTTGACCTTCCTGAGACGCCGTTGTGTCAGTGGCAAAAAAATCCAACCAGGAAGTAAACACAGAAGGAGCTGCGTACTGCTACACAGATAATATAATTAATACCTTTCCTCACATAAAAGACTGACTAAGTATATTATTAAAAAATTGTATTATGCATTTACAACACACATTACTTTTTATTAATTGGGCTGGACTGTTCCTTTAAATGAGATACTTGTAAAATTCACAAACAGCAAGGGTAACAGTGAATTTGAGGCACACCGCATTTCTTTATAGCAACAGAGTTGCATGAAGGGGAAATATATATCTATGTACCACATGCAGTTTACAGGTTAAACTGACCACTTCACCAACTGAACCATTTGCTACCCAGGAAATGCTGTGATTTTAAAATGCATCCAGAGTACAAAATAGGATCTGATCACTGAACTCTAAATTACAAAACAGAAAAGATAGTCACAGTTTAGTTTACTTATTGGGCACTAATAAAATACTCAAGTCTTGCAGATTAGAATTTATTTAAATATACCATACACTCCACTTCAGCAGAATGGTACAAGTTACCTCACTAGTACTTAATTTCTCAGAATACAAAGGGTAGAAGCCCCACACCCATGATAGATTAAAAACCTATTATGTATCGTCCCCATAGCTAAGAGAATGTTTTTCAACAGTACACAAGGAGGATTGCTTTACAGTGAGCTCCTCATTTACATTTCACAAAGGTTAAAGGAAATTTGCTAATTTTATTTTAGTATGGAGGCTTATTAAAATGGTTTGCAAAAAATCTACCAGATAATTCAATGTCTGGACTTATTACCTCCATTAATATTACACAACAAAATCAAAACAGCTATACAGATTAAAACTACAAGTCATACAAAGTTTAAAAGGGAATGAACTTCATGATATTAAAGCAAACCTTTTACTTTACAGGAACTGATTTGTTTTTTACGAGGAAGCAAATTACTGTAATAAGTTTAGCTACTTCTCTCAATGGTCCACGTGATCATTAAATGTACACTGCTTTAATTAGAGACATGCGAAAAATGGCCGTCCTTATTTACCATAGGTCGAAATAAAATGCACTGCGAAGCAGCTGCTCCTCTGCTTGGTCAAAATGTTTAGGACTGAAAAGAAGATGGTAAAAAAAAATAGCTATTAAAATCCTAAATACCCAATCTGTGAGCACTTCAGGGTTAACCAGGGAGAAACGACAGCTCTTCCTGCATGCACACACAATGTATAGATTCTTATGGATTCATTATTCAGCCCCTATATCAGTGTGGCAGATGCTGCTATACACTTGGGGAAAAAGTGATTTTTCATGCCTGATGAATTTTCCTTTCGGCTCATCTGTATTAAAAAAAACAAATCCAAAATGTCTAAAATGGAACAAAGTCCACAAGCATAGTAGTAATCTAAAATGGACTCCTAAAACTGTACAACACAATTGCATTATCCAGGGGGAAAAGGCTTTGCAGACAGGGTATTTCTGGTTTTAATCCTGCTATTTAAAGTATAAGGGACGTTTCTTTTTTTCCTTGGTGACCGTCACTAATTGTTTCCACAAATACCTGTTATTTAATATCTTGGCGCTGAAATCTAACCTCTGCTATAGTAACAAGGGAGTTTTGTAGGGTTGGGGTAGGGGATTGTGTTTTGGCTTCTTTAACCCTTAAAACACAATCAATCACTTATATTATATATGGCTAGGTAAATTTCTTCCATTGTCAGCATAAACAGGAAAAGGATGCATTAAGGGGAAGTTCTGCTAAACATTGTTGTATAAAGAAACACTACTGGTGCTATTTTAAGCATGCTTTAAAATTACTTTTTCTACAAAGTCACTTTTTTCAAATTAAATTTATCTCTATAGCCTGTGACTATTCTTGGCTGTAAATTGTACCTGCAAATTCAATCAAATTGGCTGCTGTTTATGGCTCTTTAAATATTTTGAACTATTTAAAATGCAGAATATACTCTACCGGACTGCTCATAATTTCTATAAAACTACAGTGCAGAATATTTCTGCCACTGTATATGGTTTGTATCATTAAAAAAATGCAGTGTAGGAACAGTATTAATGAGCATGATAAGACACATGAAAAGTGACACAGGAAAATAAAAGTATTTTCACTACAGGTTTCTTAAAAAAAAAAAAAAAAGACCTTAAAATAAAATTGAATTTAAAGGACTTGAACATAAAGACTTCAAATGAATAAAGTAGATAATACTGACCTTAAGTAATTGGCACATCTGATTTAAAATGACAAGAAATGTCCAGCAGTAACTAGCTCTTAAATAAATACTTCTTGTGAAAAGCTATCAGGGTGAGTTCCATGTAGTATAGCTGTCATCTATCAGCAAGACAAAAATAAAATTGTACAGGGACACTGGTTCCCTGCTATACATTTTAAAGAACCAAGAACCAAGACAAAACTTCTGCTTGCATAGCCAATCCATTTATTTTTTACTATAACCATTTTATTTTTGAAGGTGAATCCCTAATTTCTATTGCTTTGTGTTGTATTTTTTTTTCTCTTTAGACCAGACAATCTTGCACAGACACCCAACCATTGTCATTTTTTCCCATTTGAACTTTAATATGTATGAATTGATCCATAAAGCCTAACAAAAAGAAAGAAAATGTATATTAAAAATAAAATATCGTAACTTTCTAGAAATATTTCAGAATTTTTAAAAATCCAAATTTGTCATACAGTAAGTAAAAAAAGCATATTACTGGGCATTTGCTTTTTAGTGCTATTGCCCCTTTATAAAATCTAAGTTTGTGAGTTTTACGGATCACAACATATTGCCAGGACACACAAATCAGTAGGGGATTTATTTTTTGATTAGTATTTTCACTTCGACCAATATTATTTTTTTACCAGCATTTGCAAGAAACATTTATTTTGCCCCTTGTCTCAGAAACACAATAGTTATCAATATGCACATAGCAAGTATCTGCCACTCAACAAGCTAGAGGGCTGCTACTGGGTTTCTGCTATTTTAGTAGCCAAAAGGTTGCGAATAAGACAAATATAAAATATTACCAAATCCTTCTATTTTTTTTCTGCAAGGAAAAAAACTAAAAAAAAACAAAAACAAATTGTATAATTTTATCTTACAAAAATTATTTTAAATTCTATAAATTTAAAATCATTACATATCTACTCCCCTTTAACAAGTAAGGAAGAACAGGTTAAGTAAAAGTACTGAAGATTACCTTTACCCTCTGAGAAATGACAAGCTTTAGCATAAATGGCACAAAAATGGCATCTAATCAGCTGTTAAATAAGCAGCGAGATGTAATGCCATTTTAATATTAACACACTAGCATGCAGTGCCCCTTTTCCACTTCCACTGAGGGCATCAGTGCACAATGTTGTCCGTAAAAGACCATTTACCTACAAGTAGTCCTGAAAGATATAACTGCTTTTCACCAATTTGTAACATGTCCTGTAAGGGTTTAGTTTTTACACATTATATTTGCACCACATAATGAATTAACAAAAGGCTTCTACAGGTTACATGATGCAGTTCTACATGAACAAAAAAAAATTGCATACCAAACTGAAGAACCAACTCTATGGGGTGGAAAATGTATTTTTGAAATGGTCTTAAAAGTATATCAGTCCTAAAAAAGTCAGAAGTTTTAAACTACAGCAATCTCTCTCTCTAATTGTGCAGGCATAGGTAGGACTGAGCAGCTTTGGTTTAGAAGTATTGACCCTCTCCCAGATTATGTGACATTTTGCAGTCTCTAAAACAAAGACATAACAAAAGTCTGTGCTTTCTGCAATTTGAAAAAGAGTTTGTAAAAATTGTTAAGCAATTGTGTGACATATTGGAATGAATGAAAATATATAAATCAACTTCGAATAAATTCACAACATAACTAGCCCCAGATTTAACACTTTGTATAGTTACATCTACAAATCTGACATTAAAATGTAATCACGCTTCCTGTGATAGATATTCCTCCTGTCTTAAACTACGATGTCATCAAGCAGTGTGGCAAGAGTCCTTGACAGAATAGAGACACAAATTTATTTAAAAAAAAAAAAAAGCTTTTCTATATTTTACAGAAAATGGTAGTCCAAAGGAAAAGTAGATCTTCATTAAAAAAAAAATGTAGTAAAAGAAAATTAGATTTTAGGTAATTTCTCAAAAAATCAAAATTGCAGTAGATGTGAACCCTACAAAGTACATTTTGTCTATGCCAGTAAGATTTTCTTCTATACTTGCACAAAATAATTTATTTCCATACATAAAATAAATTAAAATTTTATATTAAAAATACATTAGAAATATGATTCATGCCCAGTTCTATATATTCATTTTGTCACATCCTTTTAAGTTCATTAGTAATTGACTATAAAAGCAACATCTACTTATGTCTGCTGGCGGTACTGTTGCCTGAGTGTTAAGGTAGAATTATTACTCTCACAGCACAGTCATTTTTGGTAATATTGTTCCTCTATTTTGCATAGTATTTATTTGCATTATTTGGCTTTTTCACAGTGTAGTGTAATTAAAACAGCAAATAAAAATGAAATTAGGTGTTTAGGTAATTGGAGAAATTAATTTACACAGTTTCTTTTTTCATTTCCAGAAATTCAGTTAATTCTATAAACAGTTATATAAGGAATTGAACAATTACAGTGCTTAAATGCAGTGGTAACTGGGGAGAAGGACCAGTATCTTGGTCAGTTATAAAGTTCTTAGTCAATCTAACCCAGCAATATAACCCAGCAGTATTTACACATTACAAAAACATCATCTGCTTCACTGAAATTAAGAAAATATTTTGATTAGATGTGTATATACCATCATTTAAACCTTAATAAATAATTATATCCCTCTTATTACTTTATAATGTTATTTCAATTCAGAATTGAGAACAATCCAATGAAAACAAAAATAAAAATAGACTTACAAGATTTTTATTTCTGCAAAAGGCATTTACCATTTCTGCACTGGTTTTGATACATAAAAATGGGCAAATACCAAAATTGTGAAAAGTGAGAAGCTGTTTGTCTGAATACCATGGCAAAGCGGACCCATCATTTACACTTTATAACATAAGTGCAGTTGTTATGACAAATATGTTTTGAGAAACGAAAGAGCAAAAATTAAAATTCCTCAATTGCATTTTTAGTTACTATACATTTGAGCCTTGTGCTTTGAAAAAAAAATTACATTGCGTCTATAAATTGTGATAGCTAGAATTTTGCTTTAAAAATTGGTCTTTCAGACACAATTCTTGAATATGTATTATCTAAAGCACTATAGAATACAATGGGATTAGAGGCAATATGTTTAACAACATGGCTGCCATCAGGAAAAATAACATTTATGAATATAAGTTTAAAGATGAGATTTTTTGCAAATGTTATATTTGAATTATATCTGACCTGCAAATCCAAACTGAAATTTTTATTTTTTGGACGTTTCTTAAAAAAAGAGTGACATCACATTTGATATGCAATTTTGTTACAAATTTAACCATTTTAAGAAAATAGGTCATAGGTTCATTCAGATCTTGCAAGGAATACTGGATTTAGCTGAACCCCAGATTTCTACATCTTTAATTATTATGAACAAATTAATTCCCCCTGACTCAAATATAATTTGTTTACTCAATTAGCTACTTCTCCGACTTCTTTTAAGGTCAGTAATGCTGCATATGGTGAAGTAAACTATTTTACTGGAATCCACTGAAGGTAACCCAGTAGTAAGCAGTCTCATGATTTCCTCACAAGTATAAAAAAGATAAGATAAATATATTATACTTTATTTTATTTTTAATGTACAACCGTAGGAATACAAAAAAATGTATGTTCGATAGTTGTGATAAAATGTTTGAATCTGTTATTTTCACCTTAGAGAACAGGTGGACAGTGGACAGCGAGCGGACAGCAACCCAACCTTTTATATACCCTATCAATAAAAATGACTGACTCTGGACAATGAGCATATGGTAAGGTAAAAAAAAAAAAAGTAAGAATGCACATTTAAAATATATTGTTCCTTTAATATTAATTTGCATTAAAATATTTGAAAGACACCTTTATAAAATGTATTCATGAAAAAAATAATTCAAATAGTAATTTCCAAAACAAACTAAAGTAGCTTTGTGTCTATCAGAGTTAAAAAAGTAAAGCATCTTTCAATTCTAAATATTTAAGAGTTCATTTCTAGAAAATTTATTTAATTACAAAAATATAAATTGAAAATGGTCAGCAATAAAAACATGTAATGTTTGAAAAGGATCACAGAAAATTAAAAGCAAAGCTTATTCGCTATATGTGCAACTCATAGTAAGTGAAGCCAGGAGAATCAAACAGAGCATTTAATCACAATTTGCTTTTAAAGAGATACAAGGAGATTTCCTAGCTTTGGAAGTGCTAAAGCTCCACCTAGAGGCTGATATTTTATTATAGTTATGTGCATGTGATGTTGAGGCAATCACTCAGAAATAATCAGGATATGAGGAAATTTCACAGAAGCTTTTTTGATATAGAAAAAGTGTCTTACTTTGGTTAACTAACAAATGTAAAAAAGTGAAATACAGTCATTTTTATGGCATTTATCCATTTCTTTCTCCAAAATATAATTTGCATCCATTGTTTTAAATCTATAATAAATAGTGAATTGATCTTGACAAAGGCCAAAGGACACACTCCGAAATGTCGATCTACAGGCTTTGATAGCTTGGTGTATTTGTAATGTAACTTAAAAATGGTGAAATTTTAAGTTAAATATTTTGGGAGTGCAGGACTGCTCTCGTTATATAATAAATAGTGGTTATGCAGCATCTCATAAACCCTTTAAAAATTATCAGTCACCACATAGTCTTTGAATGCAACATATTTTATTGGTAATCCCCTGAAAGGGAAACGCGTCTCAATAATCAAATGTATAAAACCGTGAATGAAAAAAAATAATATCAGAATCAAGCTGTTTATTTAAAAAAAAAAAAAAGAATACTCACTCTTAACAAATCATGTTATATTTGCTTGCTCATGACAAAATGTTGATGATTTTAGTTAATTTCTGACAAGGGAAAATTTGGTAATATTTCATAATGCAAAGTTGGGCTGAGACGCAGTATTCTGCTAAATGCTCTAGGTAGGATTTGGCTAAATGTATAACCTGGAGTGAGCATCCACCCTTATTTCCTTTATAAAAGCTTATACTTATGGATAAAGTGTTAGGTGCTGAGCTTCATTGTGAAAATTATCAGGGCTTTTGGCATCAGGCTTAGGCTACATGGATGTTTTTACAACACAATAAATTATATACATCTGTTTGCTTGAAGCTGAAGATTTGTATCCAAAATCAAATTAATATAGCTTAGCCACATTGGCGCTTGTTTATAACGTTTGTGACTTCAGCAGGTTTATCAAACAAAGTTGTGTTCTGTTGCAATTGCCAGCATCTGCCAAGAGCCACAAGCTGCAGTATCAGAATGCTGGGGGCTGTATTATAACAGGGAGCCCAGGCATCTTAAGACTAGTGTTGACCATGCAGTTGGTTTGCATATAACTCAACAAATCAAGCTCCAGAAATCTGTATAATCAAATACAATCCACACATTTTCCTTTATATCAGAAGCCTTATATTTGCAATGAATTTACAAAGTGGCACATGTTAGTTCAATAGCTTATGTTTCTATCTATCTACATGGCATCTTTTGTAGCCCCAATATATTTATAAAAAATATATATATATAATGAATCCATGCTGAATATTCAAAAGTGAATATGTGAAAATAAGGCATAAAAACCTTACTATTAAAACATGTAAAATTCAAATACTACAAAAAAACAAATGTATTCAATATAATATATTGATAAAAATGACCCCCACCCCCCAAAAAAATGTAAAAAAAAAAAAATACACTGCTTAATTATTGCCTTTTTCAAGAGGCAAAATCACAGACACATTCTTTTTGGGGGTATAGACGAGCAAATACAAAATGATAAAAGTAGGAGGCAGAACCATTATGTAGCAGAGTGATGCACTCAAGGAACATTAACAATGACAAAAAAGCTGGAACTTAAAAAAAAAATGATAGGTGTAAAAAAATGACAAGGCTAGTGATCCATATAGTAATTACTAGAGCCAATCCAGTGGGACTGCTGAAGATGGAGGGTACATTAGCTTTGATGGATACTGCCTGCAATCATTTATCAAAAATAGCTCTCAAGTGTTCCAAGTACACAAATGATGCACCCATTTAACAATACAACACAGAGCAAACCTTTTACCAATGCAGAAAATTACCAACTTAAAAGATCCATGTGAACATTGTGTGTTTTACAGCTTCAGTGTCTCAACCTAAAATATTGGGATATCAGAAGAAAATAATTCACACAGTACATAGTCACACAGTATGCTAGAAACACAGACCTTTTGATGGAAAAAAAATATATATATACACATACACACACAAAGAAACAAACATTAGTTTAATCTAATTAATCAAATGTCACTACCTTGCCAGCTTTACAGATCTTCTCCACAACAAAAGAGTAGAAAGGTAATAACATACATGTAAAGTTTTGCTCAGATTTAAAAGTGTAAAATGTATTTTATTTTGTTTTCCAAAACAATCTTGTGTACTCTAAAGAAGTGTACAGGTAGTACTCGGGTTACGACGGCCTCGAGTTACGTCGTTTCGGGGTTATGACACTTTATATGATGCCTCGTTCTGACTTGCACGGTTTTGCGACGTAAGTCGAACTGCGTGCAACCATGTGTAGCGGCTGTAGTATAGAGGCCTGGACTGTACACGGTACTCGGTTACACGAGGAAAACGAGTCTCCTGCACACCATAACACCCTTCATTATGGCTCCCAAACGCGTTAAGTGTTTGCAGTACAGTACTGTACACTGTTATTATGCTATTATGGTGTACAGTACTGTATGAACGTATGATCCGACTTGCATCGAAATTCGGTTTACAATGCCGCGTAAGAACAGATCAACGTCGTAAGTCGAGGACTACCTGTAAACCCTTCTGTAATAAATGAGGATATAAAAAGTCACCTCAGAGTTCCATACCTATCAAAAGCATCGGCCTATGACCTCATTCTTTTATATGGTCATTGAGGTCCTCTGTGACTTTTAACTGCCCTATAAAATACAAAAAAATATATACAATTTCCTCTATGTTACTACCTATATTCTATAAGTACTGTCACTTGGAATGATAAACATTACCTAGATCTACAAACTTAACTAATAATAAATCAACCATGGCTGCTTTACTGACTTTATTAAGGTATGGCCCCCACACAGCTAAATAAGCAATAATCTTCATGCATCCTATGTTAAATCTCATACCCCACCTAACGACCTTCCTTCCACTTGATACATAAATAAATACTCTTTGCGAAAGAGCTCTGAGGCACCCAAAGATTTCCTACAAGAGTTTGTTTTCACTAATGGTTAGGGGCACTATAGTACTGATATAACTGCACACATACATATAAAACTAATTTACAATAAGCCAGTTGCTGATGTGTATGACGCGTGATGTCAGCGGCGTCTGACATCATTACGCATGGACCAACTGCGCCATCTGCACTTAAAATGCTGCAGACAAACGCTGACACGCAGAATCCAATTGATTTTTGCAAATTTCTCCTGAAGAAGCTGATGATTCATCGGTGAAACGCATAGAGACTCTTCTATGACTGTTTTCTGGAGTCCATCTGACTGTACTTGAGCCCAAGGAACAGACTATCATTTTACATGCCCAAACTTGCAGTATGTGTTTGAGTATATATGTTTAAGAATAAAATTGTACTTTTATCTATACCATATTGCACTATGGTTTTCCTCTTGACATCTTTTTACATATATTGTTACTGAAGAGGACGGATTGCCTGTTCCACATCCAGGAAGGAATTAATACCTGCATTTCTAAGTGCTGTTTAAGTAGCACTATCTGGTGAGTGCAACCAAGTAGGGGGGGATAAAATCCCTGCCCTCAACACCAGCTCACCACGATTTTGATTATAGCATAATTTTAAATCATCCACCCATCTCACACATTTGTGGGATAAACTATTGGAGTATTATCACTTTGGTATACATGAGCACTAAATTATTCAAATTCAATTAAAGGGAAAGTCTCCCTTCACAAATATATTAATAAATATATTCTGTATTGGATCCCACTTCACCTCACGTGCACTTCCATCTCATTGATCTGATGGTATTACATATTTTCCCCCCTGTCTCTAATTCTTTGTTCCATCATCCAGCACTGCCACCGTATTCTGCGCATTCAGAATTTATTAAACATTTGAACTTTCCTTATTGTGAGGTGACTGGGCAGATCACCTCTGCGGTACAAGCGCAGGAGCACCTACATACTTCGCAAGTTCTTTCTATTTGACTTTCATTACCTTGGACATTACCTTTCACCTTCAACGGACATTTTCTTTTAATAATAATTTATATCCATAATTTTATCATTTTGGTCAATATTTGTGTGATTGCACTATTCATTGTATAACTTACTCTTTGATTTGTATTTTGGGCACTATACCTCTTCCACATATATCCATTATATGGGTTAAAGTTGTATGATCAACAAGTGCTCCCCATCACCCATGAAAGATACTAGGCTTCGTTTAATAGGCTGCACTTTTTTTTTCCCTGTTGGGTGCACTTTTGGATCCTTCTTCACCCATTCACTGCCCACACTTGAATTCTGTGTCTCCAAAAAAATAAATAAATAAAAGTTGCACCTGACTGAGTGGATGCTTGCTTTGATATACTTTTGGCAATCAAAATAATACTCCCTACAGAGTTTGTCTTCTTGTTATAGACCAAGAAAAATAAAATATGTGGTATGTTTCTTTAATGAGGGCATTTCACTTGCAGATGGAATGGAGTGACGACAAGAACATTTGTTAAAAGAAAGCATATTCAACTGCAGGGACCATCTATAACCCAGCTATTGTCTCCACCTACCTTGCCAGAGCTTCAATGATTTGGATTGAAAATATCTATGATGCACTGAGAGAAAAAGTAGGCAAGGAACAAATACTTGATTCACTTAAAAGGAACAGTTAAGTCACCAATTGTTATTTGCCTGTCTCTTTATCACTGTTCAATACATGCATTTTTATATATATTATTTACTAACGCCATATGCTTCTGAATCCCTAGCCAGTTTCTTACACAAGCTTCTTTTCTTTCTCCTCTACTTCCTCTTCTGCAGCTCAGTTTGGAATCTTAAGTTAGGAATTTGAATGAAGGGCTTGATAATTCTGAGTAACCAATCAAATCTTTCTGAATCAAAGCTGCTGCCAATCTGCTTCATTCCTTATTTTAGAATTCTTAAGCCTATGGCTCAAGTTGCTTACCTGATATTCCAATAAATATGCTGTAGAGGAAGTAGGTGAAAAAAAAGGGGCTTCTTTGAAAAGGGAGCTATGAAATTAAAAGTATAGAAAATAAGTCATTATATAATGTAAAAGTATTTATTTAACAGTGGTAATTAGATGGGCAAACAACTATTGGAGACTTAACTGTTCCTTTAACTGAAACAGGCAGTACCTTATGATGATTTAGATATGTTTGATACCATAAAGCTAGAAGACATGCCTTTTGTCTAAAACACTGGCAAGCAGATATGCCATCAAAGCACAATTTGTAAATGCTACCCTTTGAAGGAGATCTTCTATTTGGCATGAAGTTGTAATGTAAAATATATATTCTGCTGACTAAGAAGCCTCTCTCTTATAAGCACAGGAGATAATTTAATAAGTAGAGACTGACTTTCAAGGAATCATGACAGTATAAGCAAAACAAACTCTATCATAGAACCAGCGGATGGAAGAGCAGAAGTGCCAGATTTTTAGCATCCTAGAAAGAGGTTAAAGAAGACAAAGGAAAATCTTACTTGAAAGGTACTCAAACCCAACAGACAAAAGCAGGTGACAGACTTCACAGCCAGCTTTTCCAGATGGCAGATGCAAGTTATCAAATACTCAATGTTCAGATACTGTAAATGTGTCCAAGTTCAGAATTTATACATTTGGCCTCATAGAGGATTAATCTGGAACTGATAAACAAGTTATAAGTAATAAACAACTGGTAACCAATATTCCAACAAAAGAAGGGCACCTTTCAAAACCTTGCAGTCAGTATCCTTGGGATTCCTAACTTTGATAGGAACCTGCTGTTGGCAATAAACATGGCAAGAAAAGTATGTGAGTTGTAAACCTCATTAATGATTGTGTTTAACACAGAAAAGGTGATTCTTTGGCAGCTCTCATACTTTAAGCTAAAAATAGTACATACATTTTACTTTTCTTAAGTATAAAGCAGTATTACCAGCATCTTCCCATCCCCTCAGAACGAGCAGAAGGATAATTAGAACTATATCATTAAAAAAAAAAAAAAATTACAGTCAATACCGATAATTATTAGTGGGGTGAAAGTAGGCAATCAAGTGGCTACTTGAATCAGAAAGGCCTATCAATGTTCTGTAGCCGGGGCACCAATATTACTTTAATCTTACTATTACGGTAACACAGGATAAAGAAGTGGTATCTCTTTATCACAGCTTGGTTGGCTCTGGTTTATTGCAGGGAGCAGAGTCTATGATGACTCCAGTCTTCACCCTTAACCCCAACAAGGGACTATGGTCTTTGCTGCTAAGGAACCCCCAGGTAAACCCTCCCATTTGTGGATGCTGGTAGGGATGGGGTAGCAGAACCACAGAGAGCAAGGAACAAGCAATGGAAAAGCTGAACAGGGAAACCTGGAGTCGCAGTAGAGACCAAAAAAGTGCATATTGCAACAGAAGAAAAGTAAATTTGACAATGACAGAGATAACCACTTAAAGATAATACACAGTCACATTGGATGATGCCAGGAAAGTCTAAATGCCAAAATCAGCACAACAAAGATACAGTAAGCTCAGGTACCTAGCGACAGAGCAGAACACTATTTAAATATTGCAGTGCGTTCCCATGTATTGCTGACAGTGCCTGCAGTTGCTTCATTGTGACATCCACTCATTGAGAGTAGTGACAGCATTAACGCATGTGGCTCTAGATAGAGAGTATATGATTCTTTTCAACCCTTCATTGTCACATTTCAGTGGGCCAAGGGATAGGAAAAGAGAAAACCTTACTTACTGTGATTTTCTTTTCCTGGACTGAAGCACAGCAGTGGACAAAACCTCCCTTCCCTTTGTTCCTTCATCATGCATAGAGGCTTGTCTTCTGGGCCAGTCAAAATAAATGTATAAATGTTCCATTGCACAACAGGGATAACTCTTTGGTGTCCACTGCCACACTCCTGTCCAGGCAAAGAAATTCATAGGAAGAATGATAAAATGTCCCCTTTCGCTTTGCTTAGTGATTACATAGATGACAACAGTTTATCTTCAACTGTGATAGCATAAAAAACATCAACAGCCATTAACCCAGGGATTGCCTTAAGCCATTATATCCCACAAGGGTTACATTAATAAAAGGTTGTTATTAATAACTTTGGCTTCACTACAAACTATGCAAAATGAAGCTGACAAGCAGATCTAAAGCTTTTTAATTCTGAAAGCCTGAAAACAAGCTTCATCTTTCACTCTTCCGCTATTATGCCACTTGTTATCCTTTAAGTAAACCAGAAGGTCAGCACTTATTATTGTCTACACATTGCGGTGCTTAATAGCCATTTAGTGTTGAGGCTTTAACAAACATGAATGTCAGGAGGTTTAATGAAAACACTTTTCAACAGTAAAAGCAATTTTTTCCAGGTGTAACATGAAGATTCTTGGACCTTGATGGTTTCAGATTATTCAGAATATAGATGTATTGTAAAAGTAAAAAAACATACTTAATTGAACAGTAACACCAAAAATTGAAAATGCCTCAAATGCAGTAGTTACTATATATTCAATCTGTGATTCAAAAAAAAAAAAAAAAAGTCTAAATTATATATACAATATAAAGTAAGGTATGTAGATTTTTAGCTTTAGAGCTTTATATAAAGCATCATATAAAAGAATGGGACTGGGTCTAGGTCTGTTTAATAACATGGCCACTATCAGTAAAGACAAGAATAAACTGAAAGCAATACAATTCAACTAAATCACTGTCATACAAAGCTCGAAAAATAAATTGACTACACTATGCAAACTCAAGTTGCAGAGGTAAAAAAAAACCTACTGTAAGTATTTTATTTAAGATGATCTCCTCATCTCTAAGGATAAAGGTTTATGTTGTGTTAAAACAGTGGTGTATTTTCCTTTTTGCCAAGCCTTCTGCTTTAGGATGACTGACTGTATGATAATCCAGCAACTTTAAGCTCATCTTTTTGGGAGGCTGCCCAGCTGGACTGGCCAATGGTTACTTTTAGTAAATATGGTCCTACCCCGAGCTAATAAAAAAGAGATGGAATGCAGTAAGTTGGCTTTTACCTTTTATTGGACAGACATATGGTAAAAATTTCAAGCTTTTAAAAACTCACAAGATACTCCTTCAATTTTCTGTCTAAAAAACAGCCATGCAAGGTTCAAAAAGCTTGTAATTTGAAACATATGTTGGCACCATAAAAGGTATAATTCAATCTACAACATTTCATCTGTTTATTGGTATACAACTTTCAAACAAAAGTAAAAAAAAAAAAAAAAGGCATTTGTAAAATATAGAAGATGAAAAAACATAGAACACTTTTAGAACAACTTATACCTTATTTAAGAGGTGTACAATACAATTCGTCTTGGATAAACTGGCAAACCAGCAGGCAGAATCTATACAAAATCTAAATGTCCCACAATTGTTTGTAATCACTCAATCTGTTCAACTCCTAACCTCAAAAAGTGACTTGAAAGTGGAAACGACCATAATTGTTTAGCAACTGTATCTTGTGGACCAAGAAAGGAATGATCTGATCATTACAACTTGGGCTCCATGTGTGTGGACAAGCTACACATGGTTCAGTTGTTTAAAACTCAGCTTGGGAGATTTTTACCAATGTCCCTCCAAGGTCTACCTTTGTCTCAATGATTGGTATTGCTGGGATTGCACAAGCCATTCTGATAGGATTGCTATTAGAGGAGGAGATGGTCCTGGGGACAGATTACCACCAGCTACATGGGGATAAAGGTTAACAGAGAAAATGGAATGTCTCAAAAAAAGGATATGGCTGAGAAAAAAATTTTTCCTAAAATTACTGGTATAATATGTATTTATTCTATCCATTTTTGGAGTGTATTTTATTCAATGGAGATTGTTTTATAGATGTTAGAGACCCCATTTAACATTGGGCACATAAAATATCCATGCTGCATGATAATTAAAGAACTAATGCTCATTATGATGAGAGGTGATTCTTAGTGTGGGAGGATAATTAAACTCAACAATTACCTCCTTCGCTCCAACGCTGGCTCCTTTTTCAAGATTTCATCGATCTTCATTTCTTTCTCTAGCACTGTGATCCTGTTCACTTCCTGCTTCCTCTTTAACATTGATAACTGTGCATGCACAGGGCATGCAGTTTAAGCATGTGCAGAAGAAGATAATCAGTGATGTTGAAGAGGAGGCTTGAACCTGAAGAGGATCATGACGCTGAAAGAGAAGAGGTGAAGATTGGTGAAAATCTTGAAGCAGGAGTCATCGTTCAAGCAAAAGAGTTGATCGGTAAGTATAATTACCCCCCAAGAATCACACCTACTACTAACAAGCATTAGTTACATGACTTCATAGAAACAAACTGGAAAGACATTTTGCCTACCATGTTCTTTTTAAACAGGAGACTTGCAATATACCTAATGTAGGGCTATACAGAATGCAGCGCTAACACAATGCTATAGTTTTCATATGCATCCAATTTTTAAAGGGACCATTTATACTTCATTGCAAATGCATAACTTTGTAGGTATTGTAGCATTGAGTTAAGTGCATCTATCACTTCTCTTTATGTATACAGTCTGTTATCCATGGATGCTCAAGATGGAACTATATGCAAAAGCTCTATTTTTCACTGTTTTTTTATTTTTCAATATTTAGCCTAAAGCATACAATGAATATTAGCATTTGCAAAGATAGGTTTTTCTTTCAGTTACGTTGTTACCTGCCCTTTCCAGTATGTCGTTTTTTTTTTTGTTCTGAGATCTGCGCAAAGAAAACATCCGTGTTTTTCTGTCAGAGCTGCACTGTGCTTGCCTTCTGCGCAGTCTCACTTGACGACTGTGTGCACATGCATGCTGTCAATGGCCTCTTTGTAGCTGGCTCACACTCTTTATAGCAAAAGGATACAGCCTGGCTTAGCCTACAGTGCTATAAAGGAACCATTGTTTTTAGTAGTTAAGCTTGGTGAACTTATTAGCACTGTGGCTCAGATAAGAAACATACAACAGCAGAGAAAATATGTATGTGAATGACAGTTTTATGAGAGCTGCATATGATCACAAAAAACATATATCACTGTCATGTTTATAGATATACTAGAAATAAAATAGGATTATTTAATAAGGAAATAATTGGTGATAATAATATGCCTTTAAAGGGGAGCTAAAGTCATAGCCTGTGACTAGCCAAAACACTCCCCGTAGTAAGAAAATCACCTTACCTTTAGGCTACATGAGTTCCCTGTTTCACACTGAAACAAAGTACTCCAGCACTTCAGAGAGCAGTAGTCTCAGGGCTGCCACCTCAGCTTACATATGTGCAAACTGGATCTGTGGTGTAGACCCAGCACATTTAGCATGGAGGAGTTGCTAATTCCTTGCGGTGGTGGCTCTGTGCTCTACATTTCAGTATTGAAACAAAGAGTTCAGCCTGATGCAGGGTAAGCAACGCCTGCATGCCTGAGAAGGCTGATTTAGGTTAGCACAGGCTGGCTGGCATTTAGAATGCCAGTCAGCCTGTGACTTATGCAAATGAGGTATAGCATCCTAAATAAATATATGTGTTAAAAATACACAGATGAATGAATACAATGTATATTGGGTGTGTTAATGAATAATAAAACCATAGAATGAAAAACCAAAATGCCAAAAACAATTGTCCGTGTGTGTACCAAAAAATAATAATAACAAAAAATACATATATTAAATAATAAAATATATGATACTTAGTCCACAAGGTTTTTTAGAAACCAATTTAAATGGTCAGATTGAAAAATGATGAAATGAAGGACTTGCAATTGGTGTGCGTGCTCCTGCACTTGTACTAAAGAGGTGGTCTGCCCAATCACGTCAATAATCACATTAAAGTTCCAATGTCCTACAGTATATATTCCGACGAATCAGAATAATGATGGCAGCGCTGGATGGAATAAATAGAGAAAAGGAGAGATATCTTCACCTAGTGTAATACCATCAAATTAATTGATAAATGTGCACATGAAATGTGAGATTAAACACATACACAATGGATGCACTGTAAATCGGTGCAGGCTGAATAGCCTTTAATTATAACACTAGGTGTTATTAATACACGTGCTTATAAAAAGTGTACGTATATGCACCTAATTTGGTGATTCTGCTAGATGGAGAATATTAGCATATATTGTGACAAGTGTAGCGAAGTTATGGAATAGCTTGGTGAACTGGTGATTGGGGCGGGAATTTCTTTGAATCCCCCCTATATGATTGCACTCACCAGAAAGTGCTAGTTTGGAAAGCACTTATAAATTAAGATAATGAGGTAATGATTCCTTATGCAAACTGGAACAGGCGGATTTTCTTCCTCAATGTCAGTTATGTAAAGACAATGCCAAGAAGAGATACCATAGAGTGCAGTATGTTCTGAATAAAAGTACAAATTTATTGATACAGTGTTATACTCAGAAAACTGCTGCAAGTTCAGGCATGTAATAAATATAATGTCTGTTCCCTGAATTCAATGACAGTCACTTGGGCTCCAGAAACCAGTCTCTAGATCGCCTCAATCATCTCTACGCGTTTTGCCAATTAATCATCGGCTTCCTCAGTAGAAATGTGCAAAAAATGCTATGTTTCTACATAGGGGAAAGAAATCCCCGCCCCAATCACCAGTTCACCAAGCTATTCCATAACTTCGCTACACTTGTCAGAATATATGCTAATATTCTCCATCTAGCAGAATCATATATGTATAGCAGGTGCATATACATTTTTTATAAACATGTGTATTAATAACACCTAGTGTTATAATTAAAGGCTATTCAGCCTGCACTGATTTACAGTGCATCCATTGTGTATGTGTTTCATCTCACATTTCACATGCACATTTATCAATTAATTTGATGGTATTACACTAGGGGAGGATATCTCTCCTTTTCTCTATTTATTCCATCCAGCGCTGCCATCATTATTCTGATTCATTGGAATATATAGGACATTGGAACTAGCCTGTGACTTAGCTACCCTTTAAACAAAAGCCATACTTGCCGTCTATTTATAGATACAATGTTCTTTTATATTGAGAAGCTACTTATAATAGTTGCAGCATGGATTTTGCTAAAACAAGCTTAGTCTTCCATTTGTTTTGAGATAAATATTAAAATATCAAAACTACAGCTCATAGGCTATTGTTCCCCTTTAAAGGGATGATCTAACATGTTTAACAGATGCAATAACCTTGCAAAACATCCTACAGAGCAGCACTGATTACAAAACAGACCTGCAAAATTTAGCAGTTCCAGATTACAACTTGTCCAGTGATGTGGTTCTAAGAAGCATGTGTTGCGCTGCTGAAATAATTACTAATTAGCCAGGTCCATCAGTTTTAAAAGCTCTGGTAATGCTATGCTTTTAACAACTATAATAACTGTATGCTGCAGGGCTTTTAAGAACTTAATTTAACTGTGCATTGCATGGCTACATATTAAGCAGTGGAATTTACAATATGCATCGCATCTCATTAGTAATCAGTCCAGTTGATTAGGTGGGGGTATTTGCTTCTAAATGCATGAAGTGGAAAACTTAATGAAAGAAGGATATTCCAAATCAGAAAAATGCCAGGCTCTTATAACAGCTTTGGTGGAACAGATTGTTACAGTCTTAGCGTTATAGAACCCCTAAGCTGGTACAGTAAGCCTTGTCCATAAGCTATATTCACTTATATTTCTCTGAGCTTGAAGCTTTGTTAGACTTTAGTACTAGTATGGTTTAGTGTAGTTCTACAACATTGTTGGTAGGGGCCATAAAGGAACAGTCTCAAATAGTTTTTTTTGGTCCATCTAATTGCCACTATGTAATACATGATTTGTGGAAAATAAATTCAAAATTTTGGAAGTTTTTAATGTAAAGCCACTCATTTCACTGTGAAATCTCATGTCACTGACTTGATCTCAAGGCTTGAGAATTCTGAAACAAAACTGTCAGAAAGAAGCAGGCTGAGTTACACTGATTGATTATTCAGAATTCTCAATCATTTCAGTCAAATTCTCAACTTAAGAATTTAAACTGGACTGCTGAAGAGGAAGTAGGTGAGAGAGAAATGGAACTTCGGACTGTTAACTGAAAAGAATGGTAACTATTAAATAATATATGCAACAAAAAGCATGTATTTAATAGTGACAAATAGGAAAATATTTGTTGGTAACTAAGCTGTCCCTTTAAACAATTCTGCTTCAAATAAAATATGTAATACACTACTAATAACATTTTCATTAAAGGAGAACTAAAGCCAAAAAAATAAAAAAAGACAGCTAAAATACTTATCTTATACTGAGCTTGATTACTACAGTCACAGCATGAGCTGTACTGTAATTAGCCGGCTCCCGATGCTTCTTCACAGAGCTGGCTCACTGAGAAGCCAGTGCGAAGGTCTTCCTACCATGTTTCACCTTGGGTGGAAAATGGGTTAAACATCATCACATGCAGGGGACAATGGGAATGCTCTCCGCAATGAGCGTGATGATGTTTGAAGTCAGTGAAACAACTGGCAGGAGCTGCGCGCTGGCTTCTCAGTCAGCCTGCACTGTGAAGGAAGCATCCAGAGCCGGCTAATTACAGCATAGCTCATGCTGTGACTAATCAATCAGCTCAGTATAAGGTAAGTACTCTAAAAGTCTTTTTTTATTTTTTGGCTTTAGGTCTCCTTTAAAATGCAACTAAGGTATACAGCAACACTAGTGTGCAAATGATGCAACTTATAGACAAGCCTTGTAGTGGATCTATTAGGATGATTTTTATTTAGCCCATGGGTATCAGGGGCTAGTCTGAGCAAGCGCTAATATCTATTGGGCCTATATACCACTTCATCCCTGTTCTGATACTAAAAGTGGAACATCCCAGATTCTACTTACAAAGTCACCCTTTTATTAAAGGACACACATAAAAAAAATGCCCTTCTTTGAAGTATAACAATACATCTCGGCCCCTATAATGAATTATAATAAATATTTATTCTCCTAAAGTGATAATCTGTTTAAATTATCACAAACCACCTATTTTACAACGCTTACAATACAAATGTCTGCATCATGCATCTAACCAACAACTGATCAGTGATGCAGCATTTCCATTTCATATCTGTCTAGTTCAAAAGGGGTGATCTGTTGACTACTGCATGTGTTGAAAAACCAATGCTGTAAAGGTATACAACGTATACTTACAGCCAGCACTGCCGCTCAATCCCCCAAACAAGTCAAAAGGGTGCCCGAAAATAGTGGACCGTTGCAGCAAACATAGAAAGTTTTCCAGCACTCCAGGATAAAAAATCGTTTTTATTGCCACCACATAGGTAAGTTAAAAACAATGAAATAAAAACATGCCGCAATGCCTACGCGTTTCGCGGCTTGCGCTTAATCATGGCATCATGATTGCTGGAAAACTTTCTATGTTTACTGCATGTGTTGATCAACTGTATACCATTAGACAGCATATTAATAAAAAAATCAAGAAAGTAAGTAGACCGATACTGGTAATTTATCATTTTAAAAGTTTGTTTTAAAATGGTCAGAGTTTCCAAATGATGGAATGAAAGCTTGATAAGACAGCAGATTTATACATTTAGCAGATGACACAAATCAAAACTCGTAATTTAGAAAAATCTCTAAAACTCTAGTTCTCAAAATGCCAATTGTGAGAGCAGCAACTCTTCAAAAAGCATAAGGGTAAAATGCATGAAATTCCAATGAAACCTGTGATACACAATGATTATTTGATCCATTCATGGTGCGTTACAGGTACTGCTCAACACGTGAAAGAAGTATCCATTACAGGGGCACTATAGTGCTGATATAACTGCACACATACATATAAAATTCCTTCATAATAAGCCAATTGCCGATACAAATAGTTAAAAAAAAGTTTAGGGCAGAAATAATACTTGCAGTTTGTTTCCCTTAATTAGTTTTCCTGAGAGCTGACATTTTCCTCCCCCCGCTTCCCCACTCTTTCTGTTCTGTAAGTCAGGCAACATGAGAAGAAAAAGATGCCTGACTGCTATTGGTTAAGCAGTGTCCTGACCTTTTAGCTGCATAAATTACATTGGAATGCAGGAGATTACAGAGAGAAAGCTTACTTGTGCACATGTGCTAAGTAGTAAGTACGACAAAAAATGTCCAGGGGAGGGTACCTTTTCATGGAAAACTGGCCACTATACATCACACACACACATTTTCTGGTGCAGGAGTTTATCAGTGCTGCTTACTTAATCATTCTGTGTCACATGAAACATCTACTGGGGAGAAACACTTCTCACTATGTTATAGTGCTGCATATGTAAAGATGTCATTTGACTATAGTTCCCCTTTAAGTGAAATCTTGTTAATTCCTTGTATTATGGGCAAGTTAAAGGATCAGTAACTACAAAAAGAAGAAAAGTGGATTATATATGAATTAGCAATTCCTGCATTGTAGTTCTAAAGACGTCATATTTGAAGTTGAATTCCTGATTTTTATTAGATTAGTAGATTAATCACTTATTTATTTGTACTGCATCACTACAAATATATAGGGGATTCATTTTCCAAACTGACCAGCGTTTCCTGCACTTTTTCTTTAAGGGTAAAACACAAACTGTCGCAAAAAATCATAGATGAAAATCCACTAACAAAAAAAATAATAAAACTAAGAATTAAAGATCTATTTTTCATGTTTATGACCAAAGATGTTTCCTACTGACTGTATCACTGTGTGCTAGCTTCAAATTCATTAAGGAAAGGAAAACTATAATAAGGTCTGGGCCACAATAGCTGTTTTGTAGCTGAACTGTTTTTATTTAGGCATTGTTGTCTATGGCAGTAGTTCTGTAACCTGTCCACACCAATAGTACATGTTTAGTAGATAACCACACAGCAGCAAAGGAGAGTAGTTAAAATGATGGGAAATTCTGGGATTCACCTGTGCTGCTGTGTGGATATCCACTAAACATGCACCGTAGGTAGAGCCTGAGGACAAGTTTGAGAACCACTGGTCTATAACACAATGAAAAATAGCTTGTGTAAATTATCCCACAAGAAACAATGGATACTATTTTACAGCTTAGCTACAAAATAGCCAGTGTGGCCCTGGCCTAACAGATTATTTAGCTCTGAATGGTCTCCAATAATGTTTTTGTATTCTAAAATGACACCATGGCTGCTATGAGGCAAGTATAGCATGTACTTGGTTGTAGTGCCTCAGATGGTAAAGGCTATTTTAATGGGATGCATAGTAATTGGTAAACAAATAAGGCAGGGTTCACACTGGCAAATTTTCTACTGCATTAAAAAAAAAATGCGCATGGGAAAATTCACCAGAACATTTACACAAGAAAATTTTCCTATGCATTAAAAAAGAAAAAAAACATAATTATGGGGGTTATTCACTAAGGTGCGAATTCGACTGTCGAATTTGCAAACAGCAGATTCCCATAGCAAATCTGCGACAATTTCCCCATTGTAAAGTTGCGACAATTTTTTAAAGGTAAGATTGTAACAATTTTCCCATAATAAAGTCGACAATAGTTTCATTATAAAGACGCGACTGCAACAGTAGCAGCCTGTTGCGAATTACTTTATCTGGCGAATTCGGACATTAGTGAATAACCCCCTCAGAGTGGTACTTGCATGTAAAACACCTCACTATCTCAATGCTTTTCCCTCATGTGTGACTGCTACTGTTACTAATCCTGCTGCATTTTTGCATTGCGTTTTACATGCTCAAAAAACACAAGAAATGTCCCATAAAACGCTAGTGTGTCATTGCGCAGTGTACAGTTATTACTTGGAATGTGTTTTCATGTATTTTTGGCTCTAAGGATTCACTGAGCAACAAAAATAAAAATGCAGCAAGAACCATAGAGACACAAATGCCTCGTGCAGCATTTTATGTATTTTTGTGTACAGAACCATAGAACTGAAGCAAACAAAAAAAATTGAACATGCATTTGCCCTGCCTTGCAGCGTCATGTATAGAATGCAGCAATTCACTGCAGATAAACACTGAACCCATACCTCCCAATATACTGGGGGGGAACAGCTGGACAGCAGCTTGACCGGCTCGTACTGATGTCACCGGCACACTGCCCACTCTTCTGTGGCTGCCCGTTATATTGGTGACATATGGACAGGGACTTGAAAAAAAAAGACTGTCCTGTGAGATCTGGGACAGTTGGGGAGTATGCTGCATGGACCAACCATGTGTACCCAAACAGTGGCAGTTAGACAAGCAGATAACAGTAATGACATAAGAGCAGGATAAGTACGGTTTTTAAATAGTGTATGTTTCACTCTTAAACAAGTTTGCTTATTTAGACTGCAAGCTTTATGTGACTCCATCAAGTAGGAAAGAGTAGGTTGTGCTAGTCCACAGAGGCAAAAAATATGAGTATTGCAATGCTTGGTGATACCCTTTTGCAGTCACTTTAGTCTTACAAGCTTCCAGAGGAATGTTCTCCCTTTCTCAAGGCTTCTAACACTATATATATATATATATATATATATATAATATATAAATACAAGTGCCCCAGACATACTGTATTACAGGAACAGTACCTAGCTGAATGTGGCCTGCTTAGCCATGCTACTATCAGGCAACTGATATCCATATTGCCACTAGGTGAGACCAATAGGATACCAACCTCAGTACCACTGGTTTAAGTGTTATTTAAAAAATAACATTGACGAACTAATTTACTGACTGATTCGTGGCAGACTTTAACCTAATGATGATGAGGATAAGTCACTTTGTTCACTAATTTCCCTGCCAATATAAGCAGCAGGCCCACCATCACCATCCTCCCCCCCCCCCCCCCC
>WMED01001104.1:1228-29273 GCA_019650415.1 Pipa parva
TTAATTCTTTCTTCCCAGACACAGAAAAATATTTAAAATATCTAATAAATTGGTGATTGTGTGTGTTTGTATATATATATGTTTTGCCATAGTAGGTATGTACCTAACACTATTAAAGTCTTTCCAATAGGAAAATATATCCCATTAAATACATAGCTTACTGTTACTTTCTATAAATACATACAGTAGTAGAATGTAAGGATGGGGGTTAGTCTCTATACAGTGACATATATTTTAACATTTGTTTTAAAATTAGAGCTATTCTTGTAGTTTTACAGCCCTTGGTCCCAATATAAAAAATCACTTTGTTGATGTCTACACAACCCATGCCCAGGTCATGTAGCACCAACAAACTGCCAATTAAATCATTAACATTAACCGAATTTAATATCTATACAATACCTTTCAAATGTTATCGCTATACATTTAAGCAGCTTCTTAAATAAAATATGTTAGCTTTCAATGAATTTCCTCAATTATTACCCCAATGGCCCGATATGGAAAATGGTAAAAACAATGTAAATGGCAAAAGAAACAAAATATTTCTTATTCACTGTTCATATCATCACATTTGTATGAATGGCAAGTGCATTCTATGTATGTTTCCTGATGTGTAAATGGAAGACATTATTTCTATACATTAAAAGTCATCAACCTTGTGGTCATTTTAATATGAGTTGTAAGCACACAAATCCTACACACAGTTATTAAAAGAAACCAATACTTGTGATGTCATGATAAAGGGAGGTTTATCACAGCACAGTAAAGGATGGGTTACCTTTTAAATAAAGGCAACTCTTAGTGAGAAATGCTTTCCAGCTATGCTGTGTACTTCAAAGACAACATTTCTCTGATAAAAAGGGATCCATCTGCACCTAGCTTGATGGGAGTAACTCTATATAAATAATGAACACTCAAAATAGCCTGCAATAAAAAGCACTGACCATATATTGTTAGCAACATTTATCATGTTTACTGTTTGTGTTCAGTGGCCACAAGGATATTCATTGCCTTTTCTATTGGCTTATCCTTGACACGTCCGGCTACTTCCTCCTAGTGTATTCTATCTCAGAGCAGCAGTGGAGATAGCAGTTGTTTGAGGTTTCCCCACGATCCTTCATGTTATCGATTAAAGAAGATTTTAAATACCACTGCACAGCTGGAATCATTCTCATGCTAGAACAGCAAACATCATAGACCATAAGATTTTTTCTTTTTTATCTTTTGGGAATTAATAAGCAGACAGATCATAGAGATGTTTAAGGCTTTATAGGCTACTTCTGTCTTGTGTCCCTGTTGCTATCTGGATTATGAAAATGCCCAGTTAAATGCTTTGGTGATAAGGGTCAGATTTCTTTGGAAACACAGGCTAATTTGAAGGATGTTTCACGTTTTTTTTAACGAAAAAAACCTTCTGATGTTTTAAAAAACATAATTTTTTTTCACTAATGTATTGCTGCTGTCAGATAAGTTATTTTTACATTAGTGATGCCAAAGCTAATTCATTTGTTCCCATGAGGAAGCACAGTGGTTTGTTCCTTTAAATAGCAGTCAGGAGAACAGTAGCAAAGGTTATCCAGGTTTAGGAATACACTTCAATCTGCAGACAGCACAATTCAGCTTCAGACAGCACAATTCAGCTGCAGACAGCACAATTCAGCTGCAGACAGCAGAGAGAGAGAACATAAACAAAATAAAAACAGGAATTCAACGTCAAGGATGGCAGGTACTGCATAGGAATAGCTGCCATTCCAATCCAAAGAGCAATTTTCTTTGTCTGGTGTTACTTGCCCTTTAAGATATCTCCTGCTCTCTTACTAAGAATATACAAAAACATCTTCATGCACATTTATAAATTAAAAACCACCCCTCCTTCTCTTTGGCATTTTACTTTCCTTTATCTGAGCGCCAAAATCCAATTGACAAAAATGCAGCTATGAGCCAAGATATTTAATGAATATCTTTTTGTTCAGACTTGAAATTAGTTGTAAAGGCATAACCTGCCACCCTTCACATTGTCACTGTTTTAGCATTCACAAGGAAATCTTTTAGAGACTTCTCAACTGTCATTGTTCAACTGTTGCACTATTTCACCAGTCACCCCATGGCCTATGACAGGGGTCGGCAATCTTTGCACAGGAGGGAGCCATTTCGCTCTCTCCTCCACCAGTGAAATTTCTTTGTGGAGCCACATAGGGGGAGGAGCGCACGCTTCCAATCACATGACTTGCCGATGTACTATCAGAAGAAGCGTCGGACGTCATGGGAGGGGTGAGGGAGATGCGCTTAGATCCACAACAAGGCAGCTTGGTGCAGTCTGCTGACTTCTTGCCTATGACAATGAAACTACTAATCATGGGCATCCAGTATAATTACTGATTTCATACAGATGTTCTTTATATAACATGACTGCCCGTTAGCAGACTATCTAGTAAAAGGATATGTTCTGGCTCTGCAGGGGCTAAGGTGAAATGGTGAACAGAATAGAATTCAAGTAGATGTGTTAGGAAATAATACAAGGAAAGAATGAAAAAATCATTGGGTTGCTATAAAGCAATTTACAATAATTACATGCAACAAATATTGATCATTAATATTACAAAATTTACTCTTTCTGCCTCTTTTCACATACTGGTTTTGTTTTTGCACATTAGAGATATAACAAAAAATAGAATGCTAAGTTAGATTTGTTTTTTTGTCGTTTAGATTTGTAATTTGTGTCAAATTTTGCAGATGAAGGTTCAGATAGCCATGCTATCCCTGTTAATGCGTCCAGTGGCCGTTGACATATGAGTAGTTATACGAAGGGTGACTTACACTTGTAATGAAAAAAAAAAAAATGGTGAAGTCTTTACTGGTTAAGTTGACAAATTAGAAAGAAAGACAGGTATTGCTGCGCAAGCAGAACAGTCAGAAAAATATACAGGACAGAAGAATTTGGCTGAGCCAGAGTAATTGGAAACTATGATTCTCAAGGTCCAACTTTAAATGTGCTGTACTGCACGCACCTCCAAGAAATTTTACAGGGTCTCTTTTTACCAGCATAAATTCAGGAAACTGTCAGAACTGGTATAGTTTAGAGAACAGTTTCTCAAGTGTCCCTGATCACTGTGACAAGCCTTGCATGGTTTATTGTTGTAGATTTAAAGATGCTGTTATGTTTTTCATTTTGTTACAACTCTTCTTGCACATCAAGTGAGCATTTTACGCACAAGAAATTCTCACGATTAAAGATCGATAAATCTTTTGTAGCTTTGTAGGCATTTCTTGTTTAAAATGATGTCTGAAGGCCTACACTACGCAACCTTGTAGGTTGTGTTACTTTCTTTCATATTTAAAAAGATTGGATGCCTTTTTTTTGATAGTACTACAATATTTTATAGAATTTTTCATATGAGGATCAGCTGTCCACATTCAAAGCTATCTTATCATTATTGGAGTCTAGTCACCCCTGAGTCACACAAATGCCGTCTCTGTTTGCTAATGTCCATTTGTGTCTGAATAGTCTTTTTGTAGGTGTATGCAGATGCAGGATAACCTTATTCACTAAATCAGCTTTCTCTGTTAATATTATTTATCCCTTCGAAATGACCATAGTTTACATTAATAATGCATTGAAGTTCCCAAGATATTTTTCTGTGGTTTTACTTATTATTTGAACAGGGAATACATGATTATCAGCAGTTCTGGGTTTCTGTACTAACTGATGATTCTTGCAAGAAACATTCTACAAATAATAAACATATGTGCCACTTTAAAGAAGTTATTTTGACCTCATGCATTTTCTGACAATTTTTGTTATGTCCAGTTCATGTGAAATGTGTCCAGGACTCAAATACACCATGATTTCATCATACAATACAGTGACTATGTGGCAGTATCCCGTATATTGACCCACTAACACGTGCAAGTCTACATGACAGGTCTAGATTACTAAAGCAGTTACTAAAATGCAGAATGACTTCATAAGGCAATATAGTAAATGTATTATTATACACACTGTACCATTTCACTGTATACAGCAGGTAGCCTGACTGGTGAATGGATCCCATTTAGCCCTTTTTAGAGTACAAGTAGCCAGTCCTCTTCCTTTTTTCAATAGAAAATATTATTTAAATCAACTAAACCTTCTTTGGAAATGCGTATAAAAGTGTGCTTCCCATCTAGAGCAGCGGTTCTCAACCTGGGGGTCGCACGACCATCCCACGGGGGTCAAGAACCGCTGCGGCCCCCGGAAGCGCCCGCAGGACCCTTTTTATAAGGGTTCCTGTTGGGTGACGTCGGCCCAAATGTCACCACTTGACGCTCGTACGTGATGACGTTTCGCCCGAATGTCACCACGTGATGCGCATATGTGATGATGTTTCGCCCAAACGTCACCACGTGACGCTCATATATGATGACGTCCTGGACGAACGTCAGCACGCGGTGCATAGTGACGTCAACACCGGGGGTCGCAGCTAGAAAAAGGTTGAGAACCGCTGATCTAGAGGAAGGAAATCGTTCTTTCGTAAATAGGCCTGGAAATATATTTCCGTGGCATTAATGTACTGGTGCTATAAAGCTGTGCTTTCTGCATTTAAATTATTTGGCATTGTACCCATCAAATGAATTAGAAATACAGACAAAAGTCACCCCCAGCCTTTCAATAATGAAGAGGATAAAATAATATATAAATATATATATATATATATATATATATATATATATATATATATATATATATTAACTATTCTAGGGCATTTATGGAGGAAAACACTTTACATAGCAAATCATACTAGTGTCTATACGGGAATTAATTTCTAAAGTCCGAATTCGATTGTCGAATTCTTAAACAGCGGATTCCCATAGCAAATCCGCAACTGCAACAATTGCAAATTCACACGAGACAATTTGGACATTAGAGAATAACTCCCTCAGTATTTTCATCAGTATGGTTATTTCTGTCAAATATGAAAGGCCCAGTATGCCAAATTGACTTGCTTTATAACCTGTCAGATGCCAAGAAACAAGGGGGTAATTCATCAAGAAGAGCAAAAGAGTTGCCTCGCCGAGACGGGAATCCCTTTAATGCGCATGCTGATGTCCGCGTACAGGACATCAGCATGCGCATACTACTATTAGTGAAGTGAGCCGAATGGATCGAAGCTCATTTCGCTTCTTGATTAATTACCCCCATAGTGTTGAAGACCTCTGAGACAGATCTTGTTGAAAGCTATAAAATGTATTCACATTGAGCCTGTCTCAGTTGGAGTGCTAGTCTGAAAACTGAAGGTGTGTTTGGGTGTTTTGTTACTTTAAGACAACAGGTATGGCATTATAATGTATGCAGTAGATCTGCTTTTGTTAGATTAAGCTAAAGGGAAAATAGCGATACAAATGAAAAATGCCCCATATGTAGTTTTAGCACCTACTGTATAGTTATTCTGTACTTCTAAGTATTATATGAGAATTTAGAAATAATCATATTTTTATTTAAAATTACATTTGTTTTGCTTTATTGGACTTTTACATGCAAGTCATGACAATATGTTATATAAAGTTCAACTGAAAACAGAGGTCTTGGGTGGGTCTCTGAATATACAACAGATCCAAGTTATCTGCAATCAGCAAAAAAACTATAGACAAAAAGCAACCAAAATCAGGACTTCTTTTTTTAAGATAAAATTTCAAAGTCACTGTGTAGAAATTGTTGTCATGCCAATTCAGATAGATTTTTTTTTTTTTTTTTTTTTTTTTTACTTTTTGGTGTTACTGGTACTTTAAGAACAGCATGTATGATTTCTTATAATTAAGTCACCCTGCATCCCAGCTAGAAACGCTCTTCTGTGTCTCTCCACCAGGGGGCACCCTTCTACCAGGGAGTGAGCCCACAGTGGACACGGTGACAGTGCAGCCCATTCCAGTCTACTGGTATTACGTTATGGCAGCAGGAGGCGCTATACTGGTGCTGGTCTCCGTCGCACTGGCCTTTGTGCTCCACTACCACCGCTTCCGCTATGCGGCCAAGAAGAGCGACCCTGCCATCACCTACAAAACTTCTCACTACACCAACGGGGCCCCCTTGGCAGTGGAGCCCACCTTAACTATTAAACTAGAACAAGATGATCGTGATCACAACTCGGGGTGCTGAGGGCAAGCCTGACACAGGATCTAGACTTAACAGACTCCAAAAAGTTGGCTCAATTTGCACTTTTGTCCTCTCATCCCTTACACCCATGTGACACTTCGTTCTACGTACTTATGAACTCATAGACATCTGGTTCCCATGACTGTCTCTAAAACCTAATGCTGCATCTTGGAAAATGTTTGAGAAGAAGGCTTTGCCTCCTACAGCCTAAATGCTTTTTCTTTTCTTTTCTTTTTTTTTTTTTTTTGGAAAGACTAAAATTTTGATGGATCTTCTGTTTGAATTTTTTTCCTGCCAGATGGAAAAATTGCCTGAAATGAAGGAATGTCTTGAGGAGTATCTCTCTCTCTCTCTATATATATATATATATATTATATTCCTGTTTGTTTTAATAAATGGGGGAGTTAATTATAGGCAATCAAAGATAAATGGATTCCAGTGATCACACAGGCTCAGTTTACATAGTGATAATAAGCCACTGTACAGGCCTATTCAGTGAGGCATCAGGTGCCTTTTAGCTCAGCTCCACGTTCTTGATATTTATGTTGTAATTTGAAGAAAGTCTGAAATGGACCTGGCCCTGAACTAAGCATATAGGCCTTTTGGTGCAGAGGTAATGGTTCTAGATTTACTAAACCCATGGGCCATTTGTTCTCATTTCTCAGCTCCAGTCTTTAGACACTACCAGCAGTGGTGCAGGTTTCCAAGTTATCATCACAGAAAACTGGTATATGAATAAGTATCTGCTTATCGATATGCCTGCTAAACTGTGAGGATACTTTGAAAATAGGCGATGCTATGGCTGATTGATACTGTTTCTTGATTTTATGCTACACAGAACAGGACAACATAGCATCTGCCACTAGACCATGCAGATTAGAGGAGCAACATGTATAGAAGGACTTTGTTATAAACATGGTTATCACAGAATGAGACTGAACTCTCCATGCTGTGTTTTTTCAAGGTTCTTGTTACATATATGCAATTTTAAAATACGTGGAGAAAGTTTGTTTCATATTTTATTTCTTTAGTCCTCTGATTTCTAGACTTGACATGGCATTGACTTGATTGCCCAGCTGGCACAGTATTTTTGAAATGTTGGTACTGGGCGCACATGTAAATTGTGACTGCCTCTACAGCTCTCGTTTATGCTCTACACATATAATCTGAGCAAAGACCCTTTTAGAAATAATTAATATTATGCAGCCGACAGAACAGGAGACTTTTGCACAAAAGTTTCTTTTAATAAATAAATAGGATTTATGGCCAAAGGTACCATTGTGTGGATTTAACAGAAATGTCCTTTGGAATACAGTTGGTGAAAAGTGCAACATTTAAGCAGTCACCTCAGCACAGAGTTAGCGAGCACTCCAGGTTGCGTTAACACTTTTTGTCTTAATGAATATTACGTAACTATTGCTCATATTATGTTTGCTTGAGTTTATTGAATACTCTTGAGGGGGGGAAAATACTCCCCAGTGAAATTTTTCTAGATTACACTCTTGTTGGTTAATGTCACATATGTCACACCTGCTGTCTTTTGCAGGTGGTTTTTTTCAAGAAGCGTCCTCAAGGATCTTTAAAAGAAATAAAGTAATTAAAAAAAAAAAATAAAAAAAAAATAACTACACTTACAAAAACATTTCGACCAAGTGACCATGACTTACATTAAAGAAATAGAACATACTAGTCTCTTATAAAAATTGAGCTCTCGGTGGGGAAAATCTTTTCGATTCCCTGTTTGCTATGGAGTACAAATATTAATGCCAATTCCAATAGTGTATGAAGTACTGCATGTAAATCTGATCCAGTTTTATTGCTTATTGCTGTCACTAGAGCTCATGTTGAATGAACTCTTTCACGCCCCCCAGTATTTTGGATAATAATGTTCAGAGACATTTTTATAGAATTTGTTAATAAAGACATGACTTAGTTTTCACTCTGATATTCTTCAATAGCAGGAGCACAATTGACAGAAATAGCAATTTTACAATTTAAAATAAAACACCCTTTGCAATACTTACTTGTTAGTATGTGCTTGGAAGTTTTATCTACAAGACAGAAGCATTATAACTGCCTTAATAGCCAAAGATCTGCAGTTATGCCATATTAAGGGGGTTATTCACTAAGGTGCGAATTTGACTGTCGAATTTACAAACAGCGGATTCCCACAGCAAATCTGCGACAATTTCCCCATTATAAAGTCGAGACAATTTTCTAAAGTTAAGATTGCGACAGTTTTCCCATAATAAAGTCGCGACTGCAACAATATTATCATTATAAAGACTCAACTGCGACAATAGCAGCCTATTGCGACTGTCTCTATCTGGCAAATTCACACTTATACGCAACAATTCGGACTTTGGTCAGTAACCCCCCAAGTCTTCTCAGACAAATCCTCACAATCTGTGCGGAAAGACTTGTAATCCTCACAGGGCATCTTTAGCGCTAAGGCAGTGAACAGTGCTAAAAATGCTATCTACAGTGCTCAAAAAGCTGTGGATGGCATCTCTTATTCTGTACAGATTCTGCAGCATCTAATCTATCACCAAAGAGATCCTGCAGACAATAAGTGACCTCGCGCAATGGCTAGTGCAGATGAGCACAATTCTCATAAGTCTTTCTCGCCGGCATTTGAGCTGTTCATGATATATATATTAAAAAAAAAGAATAGTACACATGGCATATATGATGTGTATATTTAATACATGTTGAATGAAATAGATCTTCATATTGTTGTATCAAAGCTATTTCTTGAAAGCTTAAAATATGTGCACTCAGTGTAATGTAATCTAGGTTGCATCATTGGTTATAACCCTGTCTTAAAGGGATACTGTCACACAGCACCTTTCTTATATAATTTAATCACAGTTTTTTTGACACAGGCATACATAATACTGTATAATTGTATTTAATATAAGCCTCTGTTTTTATTTTTTCAGTTTTTTTGCTTTTATTTTAGGGTATGCTTATTTGAATTCCTATTTAAAGATTTTAATCTATTATCTTGAAATACCAAAATACGAAGTTATAATTTTGAAATAAAAATTTTGAGATACCCAAGTTGAAATGTTAAAGAACAACTAAAATGCTTGTGATACTAGGGGTGATCCAGCATGTGAGGTCCAGATATACCTACCAATACTTCCTTCCTCCAGCACTGCCTTCTTCTGCTTGGATTATCAATCGTTTTTTCTTCTGCTTCCAGCACTCCCATCCCCTTCACTCCCTGCTTCCTCTTCTACAATGCCCATGTGAGCATGAGCATGACTAGTTTTAGGATCTATTACTGCTTCAGCACTTGCTCACATCAGTTAAGTGGGAATAGGAGCTGTGAACTAAAAGGAGATCACAATTCTAGTATATCAATAATTGGAGAAGCAGGAGGCAGCACTAGTAGAAAGAGCCGCATTGGTAAGTATAGTTGGACCTCACATGTAGTTCTTGTGTTCAAGAACTGCACTTTTGTCACTTTGTAAATGGAAATAATAGAAGCCCCATGTATATATGGCTTTGTTAGAATACAGAATGTGTTTTTTTGACAGTACCCCTTTAACATCCAAAATTTGATTTAAATTTGGAGAAGATCTGTTTGGCAGGTGTAACAAAACTGATGACCATCAATGCAATAAAAGTATGGTTTTGCCAATGAGGATATTTCCAGATATCAGCACTGCTAGACTAAGGTAACACCAGTGCCTCTTATAGATACTTTTTTTTTTTTTTTTTTTTGCAAAGCTTAATGCTTTCTTTGTCCAAATATATTAACATTGTAACATACCTGCAATCATCTTTAAAGGATGTGACATCTGACCCTCATTAAAATTCATCTCTATTCAGTGTATGTATAAGACAGACAATTATGGCAAAACAAATAATACTGTATATTTATGATTCCAAACCTACTGAAAACAAGGTGAACAAATCTGATCCCCTTATCAGAATGATCACACACTGCTGTACAATATCATAACTATGATGTGCTTTTGTAAACATACAAAACAAACGTCCTTTACATAATCGTGTTTGTGGAGCTTGAGAACAATCGATTTTACATACATTTTTAAGTAGCAAATGGGTGGCCTTATATGCTAAGTGACATAGAAATGTATATTTTTTTGTATCCATGCTGTTATTTTGGTGTTTGAATGTAAATCTCACAGATATACTAGTATACAGTGCACTGCTATGTTAAATGATTTATGCGCCTTTTGTATTAGATTTGTTTTGTCCGTTATGCATTGATTTAGGATTATTTGGTGGCATAAAATGCACATTCAAATGTGCCTAGACTTTAATATGTTTTGTACATTATCAGGTTCATATGGAAGCGGTCATGGAAATTGTCAAATGCCTAATCAAATGGCTCATGGAGATGACTCTTTATTCTAGTTATTTTCACAGTTAGTTTGGAAAGAAAAAAAATATATATATGGATACAATTTTATTCAAATCTTTTAAATTTCCAGATACATTTTTTTTTTTTTTGCAATTTCAATAGAGCATATTTTTTCAGCCCCACAAAAACATAGGTAAAAAAAATGTGTATAATTAAAAAACAAAAAAACTCTGATCTGTGATCTCTGAAATGTTATAGACAGAGGATACCAAATCTACAATCCTTTAAAGGTTATAGACTATGTCCCGGAATACTTGACCAGTGCATTCTTCACCGTCGTAGGCAGCAGTATTTGAAGATTAACATATTTGAAGCACATAGTCTAAATTATAACCAAAAACCTTCATTTTCTTTTTAGATTTATTTTGTTGTACCACAAATATCAGTTACTGTGAGTGTGGAGGAGTTCGAGGTATATTCTGATTTCAAAACAAATCTTGCTTGAAACTGCAAATTCTTATGTTATGGAATGAGGCAATACCCTAATATTTATCTATTCTCTATTTATATTTAATGATAAATGCGGGGAGGCAATTTTCAGTGTAACAAGAAAACCTGTTTCATTCAATCCATGCATTTTTTTTGGGCAGAAAATCTTTTTCCATATTGTGGAAATGTATAGAAAAATTTTATCACGTTTCCAGATATATCCATGATATGTGATCGTTTAGCTGTATTGCACTACTGTCATCTCTAGACAGATTTTTGTGTTGATCTACAACAGCTATAGGGCTACAAGTATCAAATCCATGAACTCGATCTGGCAGCTCATTTTTGTTATGATCCACCTAGTGAGGACATGACCGTTGTACCTCTATGTGTTTGTTGTAGCCGACACTGTAATTCACTGGTAGTCTCGAGGTTCTATGCCCATAAAAATATACAGGATATTTATATGAAATATACCCCACTTTGTTTGAGCTGCAATATCAGCTGTTCATTCATTAAAAGGGTTAATTAAATGAGTTAATTTTTTTTTTCTTTTATTCACAAAAATTTAGACATTTTATGGTTTAATCACAAGAGGGAACTTATACGGAGGCTTTAGAAATCCCATCAGTCTTACGGTTAGTATGTCAGACAGCATTCCTACATCCATTGCTCCGTAATTGGTAATTATGTTGCTAGTTTTCCCTCCTTTGCTGAATATAACAGCAGTATGTAAGGCTTGCCATCTGTTACCACATGCTTAGAACAAAAGTTCAGTGATTGTAAATATCATTTACTGTTAGACTTTAAAAGCAAGGAAAAAAAAAAAAAGAACCAAAGTCAGCATTGTGGGAAAAATAAGGCAGTTTGTTGGCTTTCGCATTAGAGGCTTTTATTTCATTTTTAAATGGTGCCAGCTTTGTCTCATATTCATTTCTTGGTTTTCTTTTTGATCTTTTTGTTCTTCCTCAGACAAAAATCACACATCCCTATTGATTTTCAATTGTTAATAGCATTTAGTGTATTGAAGAAGCAAGCGTAATGTTTAAGGCCTTAAAAAAATCAGTTTGGTTCAGAAATCTTTTGGGTTGTCCTCTGCAGGCAACAGCGCTATGCGCTAACTCTTCATTTCGCTGTAGGACAGATATAGCAGTAGCAATCTGAGTTGGATGTAATCAGACAGAAAGATAAAATGTTAGGCATTAATCAAGTTTTCCCAGAATGCATTGTTTTATTCAGTTCTGCAAGTTAGGCCAATGTCATGTATTAAAATATATATCTTTTTTCATGATTAGACATAAATAAGTCAAATGACAGAAGAGCTACAGAAAACTGCTGGGATTTTTATGTTTACATATTTATATGTAAATGCAGCAAGTGTGAAATTCCCAGCTGTAAATCTTCCTTTGCATTATGTTTACTCATTTCTTGTATTGTACGTTGTGTTGGCATATTTTCATATGGTGGCATTGGCAAAAAAAAAAAAAAAACTATTTAGGATGTTGTTTTCATTTTTGATAACTTAGTAATATTTTGTTCAAAATGTGTAAAAGAAATTTTAAAGGTTAGCGTTCATTCAATTTGAATATGTAAATTCAGTGCAACAATAGGTCGCTTTAGAGAAGACATTATAAGCATTTGTAGCATCCCCTGCTGTAGAGCAGTCCACATACAGCTAGTGAACATTATTTAATTCTTGGTGCTATAGGTTACCAAAACTATATTTACCATCTCTCATTTTATAACATGGCGCACATTCCCTAGCAATATAGCTTTTTCAATAAATAACTCCCACTTCACACTTAAGTCATTTTAATAAACAGATTCCCTCTTCTATTGCCAAGCATTCAGCATAAGGGACTGCAGTTTCTAACACATGTGGTGCACAATACTGAACACCATCTTTTATTTATTTAATTTTTTTTTTTTTTCAATTTAAAATCCCACTGCAATCACTGATGGTTTATTGATATTCAATTCTTTCCCCCGTCCCCCATCCCCTTAACCCCACTATCTCTTGCTTTGCTCTCTGCCTGTGAATGAAAGGAAAAAAAAATGTTATGGAAATTTTAATCTTATTTGAAAATGTGCTGTGTGGAATGTAATTAAAGGATGATATTTTTGTACAAACATCTGTTTCTCTTTACTTTTCTCTGGCAATGATGCAAGCACTTTCATAGTTTGGGTCTTTCAAGCACTTCAAAAATGTACTTTTTTTTTTTTTACAGTTTACAGTCCTAGTCATTGTTAAATTGTTATCATTTTTTTTGTCTGTATTTTTGCAGTTTCTAGAGATCTGCCACTGGGGACAATTGCCAAGGTTGTCCTGGGATTTTATTAAAGTTGCTATGTGCTAAATTGCCCGAATGTGATTATAATGATGATTGTCCTCTCTCTGGTGTAATATGAAAAAAAAAAAGGAGTATTATTTTCTATGTCCCTTGGGTCACTGAAAGGAATGAATACCAGCTACACTGCACGTCAGAATCTTAGTACAAATTTTCATGTCAATTTTACTGTATAAACAGGTTTTCCCTAAGAGCCCAGTGTTTTCAACCCCAATTTCTTATGTTATATATAGTCTTATTTTTTTATTTAATTCAAGCTGTATATCAGTGCATGGGTCACTAAAATAAGTTTTGCAGATATGGAATATGATTTTTTTTAATATCCTTACATCTGTCATATAAATATACGTTCACTCAGTGAAATACAGGTATGATGCACTTATATAAAGCAGCTCATGATAGTGGAATTCCCCTCCCATCCCCAAAATATGAATTTAAAAAAATCATTCTACGGGCGAAATTTATTAAACTCAGAAAATATAGTTTTTGCTTTTCAGAGTTTAATTCCTCGAACACCCAGAAGTTTCTCACAGAAAGTATTGTGAGATTTGGTTTGATCAATAATTACCGAGAGAAACTTTCTCCATTGAGTATATCCATGGAAAGGTAGCAATACTTTACATCAGTGTACTATGGCTACCTTTTCATGGAAAATTAAATCGAAAAAGTTCCTCTCGGTAAGTATCGATCAAACCAAGTCTCGCAATATTTACCGCAAGAAACTTCCGAGTGTCCGAGGGATTAAACTCTGAAAAGCAAAAACGAGCTTTTCTGAGTTTAATAAATTTCGCCTATCATATCTTTATCTCCTTTATCAAATGATAATCTGTTCAAATGATTTTTACAGCATTCAAGCATCCCATTTCTCTAAAGATCTAAAAATCACAACTCAGTTTACAGTTTAAATTACTACAAATTACACAAGAAAAAACATTTCCATGTGGTTTGGAATAAGAGTTATTCCAACATTATAGTTGTAAAAATGTTATCTTTCAATTTAGATTCCTGATTTGTATTGCTTTGTTTTTGTTTGCCCTTTATACATGGTTGCAGTCATCGTTAATTGTTATTTAAACAAACTTCTGTCCATTATTTTCTATCAGATCTTAGATAATACATGTTCCAGGAAGCCCAAATTTTAAAATATTGCTTCAACCTGCAAATAGAAGAACAACACAAAAATATAAAGATTAGGGGCAAAATGTAATAAAATAAAAAAATATCGATATCGCGATATTGAATGATTCTTACCGATATTGCGATGAATATTGTTGATATTGCCGATATTGATAAACTTCCAATATTGTGATATTGGCAAAAAAGTTTGATAATGGCAATATTGATGTCGCGGTATCCGTAAAAATTGTTCAGTATCGCGATATCGATATTTTCGATTTTATTAAATTTCGCCCCAGAAATTCAACTTAAAAAGTAAAAATTTTGCAAGTATTACGTCAATCCAAATGGCAATGTCCATTAAAAGGAGAAAAAATATGTCAAAGGATATTTTATGGAGTTAAAATATTTGGTTTTGATTTGCCATTAATAAAAGCATATATCAGCTGCTCTCAAAGTTAGAAACAGTATTTCACAGTACTAGAAATGGTTTGACCATCTTGATGGCATCTCAATAACATTTTCAAAGGTTTTGAATGTATGCTTGCTTCTGGTGAATTGTTGCTGCACTTTATATCTAGTGTGACCCTGGCTTTTTTTTTTTTTTACATAATTAATGCCCTGGAAAGAGTTTAGAGAAAGACAAATTCATTAATAAGAAGAATGAAGAACCTACTAAAAGGAATAAACACATTAAGTCAGTGGATTGTACAACTTCTGTCTGACATATTTTTTTAAGTATATATGATGACTTGGACAAAAGAGTGTGGTGTCTCATTATTAAAGGGGAATCTATAGTCAGATTACATCTTTACATCTGCAGTACTGTAGCTTAGCAAGAAGAATTTCTCCCCAGTAGATGTTTCATCTGAAGCAGGTTCCTTTATTATACAGCACAGAAAAACTCCTGCACCAAGAAAAGTGTGTATGACGTGTAGCATTTCTCCCCAGTAGATGTTTCATCTGAAGCAGGTTCCTTTATTACACAGCACAGAAAAACTCCTGCACCAGGAAAAGTGTGTGTGACGTGTACTCGCCCCTGGAAATTTTTTCCCTAATGTGTAATATAACATCTGCACACATGTTAGCTTTCCTCTGTAAACTCCTGCATTCCAGGAATGTAATCAAGCGTGACTGATGAGGCCAAAAGGTCAGCACACTGCTTAACCAATAGCAGTTGGGCAGCTTTTTCTTCTGGTGTTTAGCAGTTATGTCACACACATTTCCTGGTGTGGGAGTTTTCCAGGGCTCTGTAATAAATCATCCTGCTTCAGATGAAACATCTACTGGGGAGAAACCCTGCTCACTAAGGTATTGTACTGCATATGTAATCTGACTATAGTTCTCCTTTAATTTACATATATTACACTTGTTTTTTTATTCCTATATTTAAAATATAAGGGATTATATTGTTCTTTTAAAATTACTTAGTAGAAAAGTGGTTCTGGTCGGAGGGTATAAATGTGTCAGGAAGGAAAATTTTCATGGACCACACTTTAAATAGGGTTTTCACCTACCTATAAATGAGCCTGGATTTGTTTTTTTATGATGGGTTGAAGTTGATGGACCTGTGTTCTATCTCAGCCTTACTAACCAGGTAGAACCTTAATGTCTAGAAAAGAGACACACTGAATGTGACTTCACTAATAAAAGAAGACATATGCATTCATTAATTGGGACCAAACCATTTATTTAAAAGTATTTTCATCTTGTAGTCACAAGCTTTAAATTTTAGAATATATATATATATATATATATATATATATATACAGTATATTTCAGAGCAAACGCTGGTCAGGAAAAAGACATTGCAGAGGAAAGGGGATTCCATTATTTTAATAAAATGAGGATGTGTAACAATGTTTTGTCCAGGCCTCAAATGATTTCAGTGTTTTAGACTAATTAGATAAAAAGGTTTTGCATAAATAGGCAGATGTGGATATTGGCTTAGCTGTATGTGTGAATATCTATTGTTCTGACCCACAGAATATATGAATACCTAGTGTTGACATAGTTCAGATGAGGCCCAAAGGGTTGTACTTGCAATCCAGTACAATTGCAGGAGTAGATTGTTATTGAAATCCCTTGTCGTATCCATTCTAGTTTTTAAAACTGTATTCATTCACAATAGTGCTATAAATATATACTGAAATTTACTAAATAATCTAACACCAAAAACCCATTGGCCTAATAGAACAGATAAGAACAGACCTTTTTACTTTGTTTAAAATAAGTGTTAATAAAGTATGTGCTCCTTAAACCATTTTTGTGCTCCTGCAGAGAACAGATATATATTGTCAAATGCAGGAAAAGTGTCTCCTTGTAAGAGGTTAATAATTCATCAGGTCTGACAAGTACAGCTGGGGTAAATTAAAATTGTATTCACACTATTTACACAATTCTCCTGGCTGCTGTGTCTCTGTCACATGATTTATAAAGTTATTTATATGGAAGAGTATAAATTGTGAATGAGGTCCTGTCTGTTAGTAATGGGATGTATAACTTTGAGCTTTCTTGTTGTCCTTTAACTACTGCTTCATGCAAAGGCTAAATAAACAGACATTGCACTTACCAAGTGCCTTTTGACCATTTATTCAGGTCACGTGCAGCTCGGTGTTTCAGGTGGTTGACCTTAGATCATCTTGGCATCCTAAAATTCGTTGAATGTTATTGAATTTCCAATTTCATTCAGGGATTTTTCATAACCTTTCATGTTCTTTGTTGCAATTGGCTTCACAGTGTCAACGTTGCTTATTTCGAGATTAGAAAAAAAAAAAAAATGACCCGAGGAATTATAGTTGAATAATAATGTTCTGTATGAAATTTTGTGATGGTTCACTGTATGAATTATTAGCGGAACATATCTATGTAGGTATTGTTGGTCTTTCTATAGTGCTACATTTAATATGTTTCTTCCTGCAGCTGCCTAGCTAGAATTGAATGCTGACTTGAGGGATATCTACTGAGCCCAAAGAATGTTGGCTATGCTGTTTCCTAAAACTTTTAATCAGATGGCCTTCATCCTCCCACAGACTGTGTTTCATCTCTTCTGGGTGGTCCAGAGGAATGTGATTAAGTGAAAAACCTACTGGATATCAACAAAATTAGATTTTGCAATGCGTTGCAGAGAATACACCTGCCTTTCTTTTAATGGCTACACGTGTTCACATGTCAGCTAATGCTAGTTAGTTTGTATTGCTCATATTTTTAAAAAACCCTTTGCTTTGTCATGGGGAGAAAAGTGTTTTTGATTACATATTTAATTAAAAATGAAGGTTTTAAATTCCCTTGTATCCACAAAAGTTTACTGTATATAACATTAAGGTCTTTCCATTAATTAATGTTGTTAATTTTTATTAAAATTGTTTTACTCTTTTCTTTTTATTAGATGTTCCAGAGGTTAATGGCTATGGAAACTTTCCTTGGCAGAACTTTGGCAGGATTAAAAACGGTAAGAACAAATTGACAATATATAATGAAAGCTTTAGCAGTACCTTCCAATGTGTCATTTGAATGCTAGCGGTTCATAATTGTTTTTTATGTTTTAGATGACAATGGTGAAAGCTTTACAACACCCCCCACCAACAATGTTGTGACTCCAAGATCTGACAAAGAAGAAAGCTGGCTTTATACCTTAGATCCAATTTTAGTCACCATTATTGCAATGAGTTCTCTTGGAGTTCTTCTTGGGGCTATATGTGCTGGTCTTCTACTCTATTGTACTTGCTCATATACAGGTCTCTCGTCCCGTAGTTCTACTACCTTGGAAAACTATAATTTTGAGCTGTACGATGGCATAAAACACAAGGTGAAAATGAACCCCCAGAAATGTTGTTCAGAAGCATGATGGAATGCGTCATTAAAACACTCTACAATTTATATGGCTTGGTGAAGAATGGAAAACATCTGCTATAGATGTTTTAAAAAGTCCAATTACTAAGCATGCATTCTCAAATGGAGAAAAACCTTGTTCTGGACAAGTAACCTGATAGAATGGAATATTGCTGACCCTTCCACCAATGCCACTCAGAACAGTTTCATGCATCTGTTGTTTTACTTTTTAAGTATTCAGGAGCCAACCAGAAAATGTTGCACTGATAGCAGTTTGGTGGATCTCATTTCAGAGATGTGCTGTTTCTTGCTTCTTCGATTTTGGGAGCAGCAGTATTTTAGCAGGGGAAAGGATACTTTCTTTTTTTTTTTCTTTTTAAGACTCAGAAGTAAAAAGGTGCACAGTAGCATCATGACACGAGCAGAAGAGCCTTAACATTTTTGTGAATAAGAGCCATTTTGTACAACAAGGTCTCTTATGGGAAAAATGACCACCTGCTTACTTAAGAGATCTCTTAATTCCCCCCCTCCCCCCCCCAAAAAAAAAATGCCTAGAACAAAAACTAATTTCTAAAGGGTTTTCTATTCAGAGCTGGCTTTGATTGTACCTTTTATGTACTGTATGTTCAAGGAAAGTGGGAGTTTTATTACATTTCATGTCTTGTTTCGGTAAAGCTTTGAAAAACTGAACATCCCATACTGCGATTGAGAAGATTGTTAATTTCTGTTAAATAATATTTTTCAGCTGTTTAGGTGAGTTAGAGATAAGTGTTCTTATCAGTGATCTGACACAAAAACCTTTGAACAATACTTTGCCAATGGGTATGCTAGGGTTATTAAACTGAACTACATACAGGATCTTCAGTCAGCGGAAACCTCTGGTCACTCCTAGGCTCGGACATATGACAATATAACTGTAATTTATTCACTCTCCCCCATTCTACCGTAACTCTCAGAGTTGTTTTTTTTTTTTCTTAATTTCCTTGTTTCATGTTTTAAGAAAAATTGCTTCTGCATTAGAGACAACAAAGAGAAATGAAACTTTTTGCGAAATTCCCAACGTCCAACTTTCTCATAGCTTGGGGAAAATCTTTTATAGAGCAAAAAGACACCCTACTCTGAGATGTAGTGTAGCATTGGAGGGGGTCACAGATGCTGAGCATTAGGTATTTGAAAATACGGTATGTTAGATATTACATTTGAAAGCACTACAAGATCCTTGAAAATATGAGGAGAGGGGATGAAATACAAAAATAGTTCTGTTTTAAGTAGCCCTGTTCTCCATAAATAATTATTGATTTAAATGTTTTTGTAGGCAGGAACTGCAGAAGTTTGTATAAAAGGTTACCTCTAATTTTCCAGTGTATCCTGGGCACCTGGATTAGTAGATTTTCAAGCCCTAGCAGTATAAAGTTAGAGCATGTAGGGCACATATTGCTAGGAATTCATAATCAGGCCTAGGAAAAGTATTTTCCATTGCTATCCTCAGCCCCTGATACTTGCATGGCTATATGCCGGTGACGAATGCATTGCTGTGCTTGTATTTATATTAGTAAACCTTTTCTCTATTTCTCTAGTGAAATAGAATATCTTTTGATAAGACGAACCCTCAAACTCATGAAATCCCAGCATGGATAGCAGATTATTTAACTGCAGATTCATTGGTTTATAATATATTTTCTACAGAGAAGGTTTTTTTTTCCTTCTGGTTGGTAAGATCCTTACGTGAAAAGGTTTAGCCACTCCACAAAAGACCTTTATAAGCACTTAGCGAAACTTTGTTACAGAATGCATTAACATATATTTCTCCTGGTGCGAACAAATTAGATTTTTTTTCCTGATCATCTCTCATCAAGAAGAGCTGTGTTTAGCCTTGGATTCCCCATACATTTTTGAGGTTTAAATGCTTCTTGTGCCAGTGAGATTTTCTGATATCCAATGAGAATTGTCTTGGTATCCCCTAAACTCCTTAAACTGAAAATGACTGTTTAAGTAGACTGAAAGAAATCGCCATAGTCTGCCTCCGAGACACTTTATATCAATGCAAACTGCTGTAGTTTTCAGTTTGGTGGGGTTTGTTTTTTTTATAGAACTTTTCATTTCCATGCATATGATGATTTTCTGCTTAAGTGCCTTTGAACACCAATGTTTTTACACAGCATAAAAGTACAGAGAACACAGAACGTAAGTTATCTATATTTCCTAGTGCATTTTAAAGGATTCCCTGGGCTTTTCCCTAGTATTCCGATTGATGCACTTGGTCAGGTGGCCTTATCCTACTTGCCAAACAATCTTTAGACACAACCGACAGCCTTTCCATGGATCTTTTGCTGGGAAGCATGTATCTAGCTTGTCTGTTAATGTACTATACATTAGGTTTTAGATGTTGTTTAATGTTAGGCAGCAAACTGGCATTGATTTTCCTAAAAAAAAATGAACTATTATTCTAAGGTTAAGGGGGTTATTGGCTAAAGTCAGAATTAGACTGTTGAATTCTCAAATAGCAGATTCCCATAGCAAATCCACGACCACAACAATTTTAATGTCGTGACTACGACAATATTTCCATAATGAAGTCGCGACCGCAACAATATTCCAATAATGAAGTTGCGATTGCGACAGTAGCAGTTTATTGTGACTGTCATTAGCTGGAGAATTCACAACTTTACACAACAATTCGGAGTTTAGCCAATAACCTCCTATAGCATATGATTAGGTTGTCCACATATTAAAGCAGTACGTGCCTGTCTTTATTAATTATATGATTGTATGAAGGAGAATTTGGCAAGATCACAGTTGAATTTTAGAATTCAGTTGAGCACCCTATAGATAACACAATGGTTTCTCTTACACATTTATCATTTCAGGCAGTAGTTCAGTTATTGGGTGTTGATGTGTTAGAAAGTTTAAAATGATGGACCTTTATGACTTGTACCAAGAATAAAGCGTTTTGGTAGAAGCGCTTTAACTATTTATTAAGATTGCTGTTTACATTGACTCATAGTCACAATTCTGTTTAGTTTTTTCCTGATTTTGCATATTTCGCCGTGTCTGTCATTTTGCTTGTGGTAAGGGTATGTTATATGAAAGATCCCTGATCTAGAATGGAAGCCATTTATGCAACATTTCAGTTCTTGGTTTTCTGAATGCAGAGATGGGAACGTAAGAAAACAATTATAATAATTCAAATACACAATTATGTGACTTAAGCACTAGTACTGTCTATTGGCCTGTTTTCTGCTGAGGCTTCTGCCACAGAGAGCATTCTAATTGCTAGTTCTTTCACTGAATAATGTGGCAGCAATCAAAAGCCTGGAACAACCCAGAATTAACCCTCCTGTTTTTCTTTGCTTTTACAGCTGAACTTGGCATGTGGCTGACAGTATCAGTTTAAGCATATACCATCAGCCAACAGATTTTCCTTTATTTTAACCATTCAGCTACAGAAGCATTTTGCTTTTGTCCCCTTGTTACAGAGGTTTAATTGAAGCAAACAAGCTTTGTCCACATTTTAAACAAACTATGACCTCTATCACAACTGAATGCTGGCTGTTTTCTATTCCTCTTGAATGGCATTCAAATTATTACAAAGAAAAAATAGTAAAAAAAAAGTCAGGAAGAAACACAGAATGACATATTGGCTGTGCATCAGAAACAAACTTTCAGCTTTATTTTTCTTATGAAAAATCTCCAATAAATACATAGACAATAAAGCCTTCATACAGGAACTTGGGCTAAGTCATTGTGTGACAGATGTACTACATTTACAAAATGAGGATCCTACTGCTTTTTTATGGATATCTACCCTTACAGATGATAAGCCACAAACACATGTTCTTTGCAGCAGTTTTGTAGAATTGATGAAACGAGTGCATTAGGTTCATATCAATGGTGCCTTTTAACAAACAAACTTGCTACAACCTTAAAAATGCAGGGCAATTAAATTCTAGAACTCAACCCAATAAAACAATTTATGTCTAATTAAAAGCTAAATTGAAACATAGAGCATATTGCCTAATGGCAAACTTCATGAAGCGTACAACACAGATTGTTTTCTGGGAACAGACTATACCATTTTGGTAATTGCTGATTATTAGGGGTGAGAAATTCTTGATTGGACTTTGGGAAAAATCTCAGCGCTTAGTTGTATGCAGACTGTATTCCCAAGAAAATAGATTTAAACAAACAAACTGTTGATTTATTAAGCAAATTCCTTTATGACAAGTGGAACATCACCAAAGAAATACTGAATGGCAGATAAAGTCACATACGTTATAAAAATACAACTGTACAAGTCTAAACATATGTGACTTGACTGTGAATGTAATTGACCTGCATTATAAAGACAGTTTCTTATGGTGGTCAAGTCCCCCTCCTTATTAAATAAAATAATTGCTGTTACCTCCTTTAGAGTAATAGGAATATTTCCTTGTTCTGCTCATATGTTCTTGACTTTTGAACATCATTAAGGTTTCCTCAAGAAGAGTAAATGTAGTAAAGTTTCTACTGTGTGGCATGTAATCACAGTGAAAAATGAAGCTTTACCTGGTTCTCTAACATGATATTACTACTTACAAGAGCGATAACTTGGCTTACTGTCTCTCTGAGGAGCTCTTACAAGAAGGCCACATTATTAGTCATTGGCAAGAGGCGGGGCTGTCTTTAAACACTCATCCATAAGTCATTCAATTTTTTTTTACATGTGTTTAGTCTTTTACATTTAAATGTTAAAGCAGCATTGTCACTTACTCAGCAAATTTGAATTTTAAAACAAGTAAAAATTGAATACTAATGTGTATGTATATATATATATATATATATATATATACAGTATATATGTATATATAATTACAGAAGCATACACTGTTTTTGTCCAGTTTTCAATTTTACCCTGGGTAATTGTCCACAATCTTTCCTGGTATTTATTAACTTGTGTGAAAATAAAAACAACCTTATTCTGTTTCTAGTCATGGCCAAGTAAAAATATCATGTATTTTATTGATACACACTGTGCAAATATTTTCCCAGTATTGCTGTGAAATGGAAATTTGCAATGAGTATATGGCGAATTGCTGCATTTAAACCTTTTCTCTTAACAGCAGAGCCCACAATGCATTGCTTTGCAGGCTTTTCTGAGGGAGTTAAAAAATCATCATCCCATTTACTGGCTGTGCCAGAATAAATGGATTTAAGAGCTTTACTGTGATTCTTTATGTAAAGAATTAGAAAATACGGCGTAAACTGTGTTATGTAATTTGTATAAACTTTTTTTTTTTTTTTTAAATAACTATTTAATAAATAATATGCCAGAACCTGACTGTCTGCTTTTCTTTATATGTTTTTGGTTAAATATACAAAAAATGCTGTTTATAATTACTAAGCAGAAGTATACCAAAGAATCCATGGGTCTAGGGCAGTATTGGCAACAGGACCCTTCCCCCCCCCCCCCCCCACAGTGCCAGCCCTTCCTGTGCCCCCCTGGAGCAAATAAAGAAAACTTACTAGAATTGGAATAGCACCCAGGCTGTCTGGGGGCTCAGGCCTTAATTGTTATACTCCTTTGGAGTCACCTTTTAAATCATTCGTTTATCCTTTCACTAATGGTGGTATTACAAATACTGAAGTTAATCAAGTTATGTTTTCCAAGCAGTTCAGTTACTATACAAAGTACCTGTTTAGACTTCAAAGTGCCCACACGTCACCCTGTTTTCTGGGAGTTGTAGATCCACAGGTGATTGGATTTAGATGTGGGCTTCTCTTGGGTGCTGAATAATGAAAGCTTGGGTTCCACTGGCTTCTGAAAAGGAATTTAGATTTCCCTGGCAGGCAGAAAGACTGTCCCTATAACTGCCACTATAAGTAATCCAGATTCCAGTTAAACTCTCACTGTTTAAGTGGGTATAAATTATCTGCAGGTGTGTGTTAAGATCCCTGGGTGCTGTGCACCACAACTTAAGAATATATTAACAATAGCAGGACTGCCCTCGGCTTAAATGGGAGAGTCCCCCTCAAAGCACTGACTGCTTTTCATATGTGGTGATTCAATAAATGGAGTCATTCTCCCACATAAGCAAAGTGCGGTCCTGTTAATGTTAATAGATTGGTCCTATAATAACATCTACTACCACACCACAAGTGAGAGGTAGGGCCAGAAAAGCAGAGCAGATAATTGTAGCTAGATTTACAGGAAAAACGCCAACAATGGAAATAACACTGCTAGAAGCAGGAAGTGACGAGCTTTATGTAAGAAAATAGGAAAGTCACAACACCTATCAAGGTGAAGAAGCGCTATAAATTATATATCAAAACAACATCAAAAGCATAAACCAATAAATAATCAAACCGAATAAGTGAATAAAGAAAGTCCCAAAAAGGTGATGCGCTGCTCTTCTTAGAAGCGTATACCTTTAACGCTCACGAAACTTGGATGGATGAAAAAATTCCTAGAAAAAAAGCGCACAAACATGGCAACCAATCGTGCCTTATCAGTGTGAAAATGTATATCGTTCAAAAGAAGCTGATTTGTATTATATCAAATTTTATTCTTCTGGGTTTGTCAGTATATTTTTACTTTTTGTATTGAATCAATTAAAGAGGTTTTACACTATGGAGGTTCCTCTGTCGTCGTATTTATGTGACATGTGACTTGGCTGCATCCATCTGGTTCATTGGTTGTTCTGTCTGTTCACATGAAGGATTTGTGACATGTGACATTCAAAGTGATTTGAAGGATATATATTTGGTGAGATCCCCAAACTCGCAAGAGATGTGGTGAATGGGAAGTTTATCCTCGGCATCTGGGACTTACGTTTTCCTTTCCCCATTCATTTTATCACAAAGCTTATTTTTTCGAATATTGGCTAGTGGTTTTCAGCTTCTTTTGAACGATATATATTTTCACACTGATAAGGCACTATTGGTTGCTATGTTAGTGTGCTTTTTTTCTAGGAATTTTTTCATCCATTTATGTAAGAAATATATTGATCAGGCAATCTCAATTTGAACCTGGAACTCTTTTATATTAGACCTTAATTCAAGGAGATAAAGTACAAGTCTTCTTAATCCAGAATGTTTGCTCCCGTACAAAATGTTAGTGTTCTACTGTTTACAAGTTTGGAGTGATTCATTGTGGACACTGCAACCTAGGGGCTTATTAATCAAAGTGACACTTTGACTCTTGAAGTGACTTCTTATCACTTTGGGTCACTAAGCTCCGATAGTCACAAACTGACTACTTTTTTAAAACAGGGATTCCATAGCGAGAAAGCGAACAGTGTCAGACACCGTCTCTTGCATAGCACGCACAGCGTAGTCAGATGGATGGCAGAAGCCCAGCCAACAGCCCCCTAATTTTATACTTTAATCCAGAAAATGTGACACAATTTGTCTTGTTGATTTGTCCAGTGTTTGATAAATAGGTGAATTACCTGTGCAAAGTGATGCAAAGAGTTTTGTAAGTTCGAAACTGCTGTAAGCATCGAAATTGGCCGCAAATTTGCCATAGATTGATGAGTACCCAAGTGCAGAAAGTGCTGAATTCATGTGAATTTGGACTTTTACATGACTATTCATACTTCCATGAATAAGCCCTTCGAGTTTTATTTACACATCTTCAATTGCAGCATAAAATCCTGCCCCGCATGCTGACGATCACAAGTAAAACAAATGGTTTTCCATGTGGTTGAGTAAAATAAAGTTAACTAGTTAATCACTGAGCTGCTGATCTGTGTATTTGCATCTAGAGAGGAGAGGAAGTGTTGATACTGAGAAAGAGGTAACCACAATGAAGGGAAATCTATATGGGCTGGATAGTACTTTATGTTACTGTGCTGTTATGAACCTGTGAAGGAAGTGTTTTATAAATGTGAACTACTTGCTGTGACATTATATTTGTAACTGTTTTTAAACTGTGTTCCCTCAGACAAGTCTATAGAGGCACACTGCCATTTAAGTATTTAAGTTAAACCTTTCCATTAGTGAACAACAGGACAGTGATGCATTAGGAATAATTTTACAGTTTTTACATCAATATAAAAAAAAACCAATAGGTTTGTTATTAGCTAGGTATTCCATTTTATGGAGTTTAATAGGCCGGATGCCAGTGACATTTACAAACTAAGAGCACTTGTAAAATGAACACTTCCCTTATTTGGCTGTATTTTGTATAAGAGACTGTCCTGTAAAATCTCTCTTTCTCTTTGCAAGTCTCTTATTCTTTTGTAACGATCAGTAGGCCCAAACCATATTGTTTCATTCTATTTTGCTTCTATAACTGTTAGTGCAATAATACTGACTGCCCCCTGACTTGAATTCAATTATTTTTCAGGTGTATTTATTCCCCTGGTTGTTAATACAATATTTTTTTTATGTCTTTCTATTCCTGAAATATTTTTGTGTTAAAAGACCTTTTGTTCAATGAATGCTCTGGTACTGGAAGTATCCTTTACGTGTACACCATTGTAACAGAATAGTGTAATAAGAGGGGTCTCGAACACACGGCCCTTACTGACACCAGAGTTCCAGAAGCATTCTCAGGACAGCAGAGAGCATGCAGCCAGGCTTCCTAACCTGCGCACACAAGAGCACTCTACGAAGCGAAGGAATTAGTGTTCGGTGGCAGTGCAAGAGAAAAATTGGAAGCAGGTCTATCATATTGATTCTGAAAGGAATGCATTCCATCAACTTCAAATTGATTCTGTGTAATAGAATAGCCCTCCCTTACGCCTCCATTCACTTACCTGCACCACTGCCTTCAGTTTCTGCACACAGCATTTTACCCTGTAATGATATAATAACATACTTTCAACTTTATGTGGGTTATTCACTACAGTTCGAATAGTTGCGTATAGGTGCGAATTCGCCAGGTAAAGACAGTCGCAATAGGCTGCTACTGTCGCATTCGTGTCTTTATAATGAGAATATTGTCGCAGTTGCGATTTTATTATAGGAAAATTGTCGCAATCTTAAAATAGAAAAAAATGTTGCCACTTTACAATGGGGAGATTGTCATGGATTTGCTATGGGAATCCGCTGTTTGCAAATTCGACAGTTGAATTCGCACCTTAGTGAATAACCCCCATATATATCTTTTTGCATATAAAGTGGTAAGGATATTGTAACACTCACAGTTTAAGGAACCCTGTCCCTTTCATATCTTGGCATACGTTAAAGGAAAGTTAGCATGCTAGCTAAGTAGGGAGAAGGAGGCGTGCTGCAGTGTTGCACAATGAAAGAAGATCATTTTAGAAATGTTTATTAGAGGATTATATCTTTTACATGTTTATGCACTGGTTGCAAACTTAAAAAAGTGGGAAGAAGAAGGTCTTAAAGGGGAACTATAGTCTGATTACATCTTTACATATGCAGTACTATACCTTAGTGAGAAACGTTTCTCCCCAGTAGTTGTTTCATGTAATACAGAATGATTGAGTAGGCAGCACTGATAAACTCAGGAAATGTGTCAGTGACATGTTTTGGCCAGCTTTCCATGAAAAGGTACCCTCCCCCGGACATTTTTGCCTAATGTATAATGTAACGCCTGTGCACAAGGTGGCTTTCCGGATTCCCAGCCTCTGTAATCTCATTCCATGCTGTGCAGAAATGTAAACAAGCATGATTGATGAGGCATAAAGGTCAGCACACTGTTTAACCAGTAGCAGTTAGGCAGCTTTTTCTTCTCATGTTGCCTGACTTGCAAGAGGGAAAGGAGAAAGACAAAGGGGGTAATTAACAATAGTGCAAAGTGAGGTGCGGAGTCCTCGCCTCACTTTGCACTGACTGATATGCGCTCGC
>WMED01001105.1:0-25401 GCA_019650415.1 Pipa parva
CCGATTGGTTAGAGGGAATCTGAAATTTAACCCCTTTCACTGCCAGGATCCTAACAGTTGTTTCATCTGAAGCAAGATAATTTATTACACATCTACTGGGAAGAAACGCTTCTCACTAAGGTATTGTACTGAATAAATAGAGATGTAATATGACTATAGTACCAAGGAAAATTGTCATTTGAAGTTTATTAATAAATGGTGTAAAACAGGTGTGTCATAATTTGTTTTAGGTTCCATTCCTTAACAGGTCCAACATATATTTGTCCACAAGGACACTTTAACAGTTAGACCACATTGCAGGTAATGCATTTGACTCAATTTCTCAGTTTGATAGCATTTCCTGATTTGGGATGATGTACCATACCTTGTTTCATTATGGAATTACAGCCAATACAGGATAGGAATCTGTGAGTGCTCTTTCTTTTGCCTGGAAGAAGGTTTTTCTTTTGTAATAGGGAGATCACTAGGGCTAATAATATCTCAAAGAATACTACTTCTTTAAAAAAAAATAAAACATAGGAGAATAGGGAACAGATTTCCAAACAACTTTCTCCTTGTATCAATGGCCAGCATCTCTTAATGATATTCTCAATATTGCTACTTTTATTGTAAAATGTAGAAACAGATTTAATCCTTTTAGCATTACTTCTCTGTTTCTTTCCAAATAACATTTTCCTTGGTAACAGTTTAACATCTTCCTCCACTTTCCAGATCTTTTGCCTGTCATACTCTCTGTTAATGAATCTAGGTGATAGCTCATTAGCAGCAACATCAAAATTATCCTCAGAAAGAATTCTTTTACTTCTCATATATAATTATATACCTTTCGGGATGGCTTCCATAATATGTGGACAATGAATGATATCTGTATGAAGGATATTGTTTTATCAGTAGGTGTTCTGCATTCATTGCTTTCTAGTTTGCCTTCCTTCAGTGTTTAACATCCAAGAAATGTAAACATTCCTGACTATATTCAGAAGTAAATTTTATGACAGGGTATGACTTATTTGCCTGTTGCTCCATTGTCTCAAAATTTTCAGTTGAACCCTACCAGAGCACAAAGATATCATCCACAAATCTACAATATAGAAATATAGCTTTATGAAAAGGGACTAAGAATAGTTTCTTCTCTAGTTTGTGCACAAAGATGTTAGCAAATGCTGGTGCATTGATGTACATTGTCTCTGGAAATTAAAGGTTTCATTTAATCTAAAGAAATTCCTTTTTAGTACCATGGTTAAACAATCCACTATGAAATACACCAGATAATAATTATGGTCTGTATCCAGTACCATTTCTTTCACATATTTAATACCATCATCTTGCAGAATCGAGGTGTATAAGCTTTCAACATCTATACTACACAGCCAGATTTCACTAATACCTCCCAAGGCATCTAGAAAATATCTAGTGTCCTTTAGACAGCTATTAATACAGTAACTAATGGTTGTTAATATGCATCTACAAATCTTGCAAGAGGTTATAAAGTTGAACCAATTGGCTTACCTTTGGGACACAACTGGATTAAATTATACACTATAGTAAAACTAAATTAATGTTTAAACTGCTTCTTCATTTTTTCCCAATATATAAATATATATGTGTATATTTCATATTGTGGGATGTGGCAGCGTCCATTCCACATGTATCTTTGACAAATGGAGGAGAATGCTGTTTCTACTTTTGTTTGCTATATACAGAGGTTAGACAATGAAACTGAAACACCTGTCATTTTAGTGTGGGAGGTTTCATGGCTAAATTGGACCAGCCTGGTGGCAATATTCATTAATTGCACCAGTAAGAGCAGATTGTGAAGGTTCAGTTAACAGGGTAAGAGCACAGTTTTGCTCAAAATATTGCAATGCACACAATATTATGGGTGACATACCAGAGTTCAAAAGAAGACAAATTGTTGTTGCATGTCTTGCTGGCGCATCTGTGACCAAGACAGCAATGGGGCAAAATTTATTAAATGCAGAATCTTTCCACATGATCGGAATTTTTACGTGCGGACTTTCGATTGATTTCCGATCATGCAGTAAAAATTCCGTACGTGTGAAAAAAATTCTGCACGTGCGATCTGAATTAAAATTTTGCCAAGTCTTTGTGATGTATCAAGAGCCACAGTATCCAAGATAATGTCAGCATACCACCAAGAAGGACTAAACACATCCAACAGGATTAATTGTGGACGCAAGAGGAAGCTGTCTGAAAGGGATGTTTGGGTGCTAACCCGGATTGTATCCAAAAAATATAAAACCACGGCTGCCCAAATCATGTATATGTACTGTATACTGTGCATATACTGTACATATACATGATTTGTATAAAATAATTAATATGAACAATGCTAACCATAGATATTAAGTTATACAACACAAGCTAAAACCACACCAACAAATATTAATGCAGTCACAACAAACTTCACACACCCTGAAAATAGCTACAGATAGAGATAGTATTAAATGCAGCATCTATTTCTCACTATTTATTTAAGGAGGAAAAGTAGTGCATATATGATAATAATGATGATATTAGAATTGCACCTACGAAATATATGCACATACAAATCATGGTGACATTTTTGTGTCAAACAACAACCCAAAATTGCAAGAAATGTGAATGGTTAGGAAAACACATCTTTAATTAATTTTACTTTCATAACTTGGCAACTAATTCAATATTTTCCTCCATGAAGTTCAGCCTAGAAAAATATCTTCATTTTGGTTTTCTTTGTTTGCCTAAATTACTCTAAAAGAGGGATATTTATGAAAGAAGAGAGGTTTTTTTTACCACTTAAGACTGGCGAAACATTGTTTTTTTGTCTTATTATGCCAGCATAGCTTATTCAAAAAGCTTTTATCGCCATGTCAAAATTCACAAGTTTTGATGCATTTTCTTTAATCAATAAGTTGTTTTCTGTATATAAATTGGCAGAAATCGTTATAAATAAGTGTACAAAGATATTTACAGTGAAGAGAAAGCTAAACTGAAATTTCTTCGTGTGTTCCTCTGGGTTACCATGAAACTGTTCCATCTCTCAAAGCTTTATTAACATTTTATTACTCTTGAACATGAACAGCTTTTTTATCTTTCTTGTTACAACCTTCCCTTTAGCATGCTGTCACCCATTTGAAAGTAGCCTATATGCCCCCAGAAAGAGATATTGGTCCTGATCCAATACATGTACAGTTTGAATTTTCTGTAAGTGACCAGCAAGGGGGACAGCTGTCTGGCCTCATCTTCAACATCACAGTGATGCCAGTGGATGAAAAAGCACCCAAGGTATGTAAACATATAAACTCTTTCTGTGTATATTTAATCTATCTCTGGTCTTCCATCTAGAAATTAAATGGATTTAATGTCCAATATTGTAGCACATTGCCTAGCAAATGCACAGTAGATCAAGCATAGGTCCAGTGTAGGTTACAGTAAACTTACTACATACAACTAATCATATTTTTATGAAAATATCATCCTGTAATGGTGGATCTATACCAGGCACATTCTCTTCTACTGTGGATCTAGGGATTTCTTCCTTACATTTGTGTGTTGATTTTATCCCCAATTATTTTAATGCATTAAAGACTTTCAATGTATGACCCTCAGTTTTTACTTCTATCCTCCAAGTGTCCTCCTCTTCTGGTTCTCTTTCCCCTTCTCTCATACTCCTGTTTTTCCCTACCTTTAGTATATATAATGCTATGTCTAACCCATTCTTACGAACCTCTGCATTCATCTCAGTGGTTCTCAGTAGTGGTACACACAGGCAAAAACATGGGCATGTAATAAGGCAAATCCAATTGATATTCAAATCACAACTTCAATAATTGAACAATAGGTCAGTTACAGAACAGTTACACTTGTACAAGTGCTGGTCAACGAATTAGAATAATTTGAAATAGTGCAATCATGAAATTCTTTGAATGCATTTTTTGTGCAGAAAGCAAATCAGGTGTTCACCGCACCTGTCCTACTTGTTAGACTAATCACAGAACTCGTTACCTGTAGAAAATTTGCTCAGCTGAGCTTTTCAAAAGGCCCATTTAGGCCATTTAACTGTGACACTTGTACTTACACCAAGTCAAGCAACCATAATACTCTTCAACCCCATATCTTCTAGGAGAGCTTGTTGTAGCAATACTAATTGCTAAATTCCCCTTCTGGAGCATTCTGCTATACCCTAAGACATTTATTGCCCCTATAATTTCTGATACACAAAGTACACTTTTTGTTCTTCTTCAGAGAGACTCTTGCATACTTTTCATGTGCCACCCGAGGAATCAACCCCTAACAAGAGTTCTTTACCTCCAGTTCCATCCTGCAGCTCCTACTCCTAGCCCATCTAGGACTGGAATGCCACATATTTCCATCAATGCACAGCTTTATATTACCTGGTCATATGATGACCTAACTGGATAATTATTTGTATATCCATCCTTGGCTGTACTGGGGAATCACATTAGATGGTAGTAGACAGCAATACTGAACATAGAAATTAGAGTAGGGAGTAAAGGGTAACTATAATGTATTCACTTACTACAGGATCTTGTTTCCCTACTTGTATTTTCACACTCAGTTTACTATACATCTAACTTTTTAATTTTTTCCCATCGCACCTCTCTGATACGTCATTGTATATATTTCTCTACTTCCAGTCCAGCCCTACCTTCTTTTGTGCTTTGTACCGAGAACCTATTACTTTCTATGATACTTTTTACAGTAGTCTTCTCACCCTTCACTCTCTTCCTTAGTATACTTCTTTTTGCCTGTGCCTACCCTGTTTTCCTTAGACATTTTCAGATGGTAATAGTGAACGTATATTCATATGCTGCTGAATTGTTTTCTAGCCCAGTTTTGTTTTTGTATCAAATTATAACATATTTATATGTCTCTCAGCAATTAGTTACGAACCTCAGCTCTTTGAAGATTTAGTGCAAGAATGTGTCATTCAGCAATGTCCGAGTGTATTACTGATTATTTAATTAACTAAATGATTAGCAAATGTAATAAATGTTGACTAACGCTCCTCCTGCACAAACAGGACTGAAGAGCCTTTAACAGGTCACAGTACCAGATTGTTGCAGTCAAAAATGAATATCCGGCACATACAGGCTTCTTAAAACATGACTTTAATTAGTGTCAGAAAAACATGACTGGTAAATAGTTTAAAACAATGCTGTTTTATGCATTTCACACTACAAACCACCTTTTCCTTGATCCAAAGGGACTCCCAGCACAGTATCAGGAGAGTATGCAATAGAAGAGGAAGTGGAGAGATCCATCTCTCCATCACTGGCATCAGAAAAAGTTACAGATCTACATTGTTTATGTTTTAAAATCGATTTCAGAGTTCCCCTTAAATTCTCATTGGGTAATCACCATTGATACTCTGTCATTATCATAATACTGTTGATCGCTTTTAAACTTTTCCTTTTTTAAATCAGTTATTGTTTGTTCATAAGTTGTCATAATTTTCTCTAAATGCTTGTCCTGTACTTTAAAGGCTACTTGACATTGAGCGTCTAATAAGGCGGCTTGTATTCCTTTAATATCATTTTGGATTTGGACCAATATGTTCTGCTTATGTTCAATTAATATATCCATTAATATAAAAGAGCATTCGGTTAATGATTCACTCCACTTTATAAATAAATCATGGTCCTGTGGTATACAAGTAGGTATCTTTTTGAGTCTTAAGTCCCATGGGATATGTTGTACTGACTGATACTCTGTAAGGGTATGTGTATCCCACCAAACATGTGTCTTCTTTTTCAGTAAAGACTCCAGTGTATAAAACTGCACTTTAATATCCTTTGATTGTGCATCACTGGACATACAGACAATACAATGTCTTGACAACAGTATGTCTATGTATAGATTATAAGCACTGTGGGTGTGTCTCATCTAGTCTGTTTCTTCAAATAGCAGTGTTTTGTTTGTATCTGTTTGTCTATGATTATGCACTGGTTTGTAGCATGAAACATGTAAGACAGCATTGTTTTAAACTATTTACCAGTCATGTTTTTCTAACACTAATAAGTTATGTTTTAAGAAGTGCTGGATATTCCCTTTTGACTGCATTTTTCCTATAAACGCTGAGGATTGTTTGAACCAGAAAAAATACAGAAAATGTTTTGTCCATAAATGAAAAAACTCCTCTAGTAATGGAGAAAGTGGTTAGAAATACACTCACAAGGGGTTCTTTCAAAACACACCTTTAGTGTCCCAGAGTATCCACAGAGGACGGTCTGCTTGTATTTGTCTCAGAAAAAGCTTATTGTCTGGATGTTTTCAGATCAGCTCAGTAATTTCCAACAGTATAGACAAGTTACTCCATCCATCTCTTCTTAGGCTTCCTAGCTTTCAGTCTTCATATAAGAAGTGGACACTTTAATTCCTAGTACTGCTTGGAAAGGCAATGTCTTCTCTCTTCTTTTTGTGTGTTTCTTAAGGATTGCAAATACCCCAAACTGATTTGTATACTACTATTTGTGCTATAAGCGTTTGTTAAGAGATCAGGGACCCCTGAAAAAAAAAGATTTCCATGGCTGTTCAAGTCTGAATTTGTGTTTCAGATTTTTACCAAATCTATAAAGACAGAGGAAGGTTCAAGCTGTTTTATAACTGGAGAGAATATGCTTATTGCAGATGAAGACACAAAAGTTCAGCAGCTGAAAATTGGATTGAAAAGTAGACCCAAGCATGGCCATATAGAAGTGAATGGTGTGGCTATGTCAGAAGAAAGTTCATTTAGTTTGGAGGAACTAAATTCCTACAAAGTCAGGTAATAATGAGGTTCCACGTTTAGACTTTTACCAAAAAAAAAAAAAGAATAAAGTATTTTTTTCTGATATCTGAATGTCTGATAATATGCTCTATTTACCTACTTGGTTTGTGATGTAAACATTATGTATATGTATTCTTAAATTAACCTTTCTAGAAGGAAATGGAGCTTTTGCAATTACACATGCATAGACAATCTATGGAGATATATATATATATATATATATATATATATACAGTATATATTCTTCCCCAAATGCTTAGAAACATACTCATGTGTTTATGGGAAAGAAATTAATGGTTGTGCTAGAGGACAGGTAAGTATAAATACTCTGCCACTGCGTAAAGTAGGCAAACATAACTCTAGGATGTACTATTAATTGAGTGTGGTGCAGGAAGGTCCATCAGGAATGCCTCCACTGAACTTCTCATGTTAGACAGGAGTACAGGAAGTTTTACATGCACACAGAGCTCAAAAGGAGTATTCACAAATTGAGTTAAAACTAACCAATAATTAGAAACCTAAGATTGCTTACTCCCCGTAATCCCACTAACAAACGTAATATTCATGGCAAGATGATAGTGAGTGTGCAAGGCATCTATAATAAGTCTCCCTGCCAATTGTCATAAGCATCATTAATTTCAGTCATCAGCAACTACTGGCAGCTATTGGCATTGATGGAATTGTGTAAAGATTATATATCACATACATTATATTTAATGCTGGGCAATTAAATGCCCTATGGATTGCATTAGGTAGATTGCTGGAAGATTATATATCCTGTGGATTGTATTAGGTAGAATTCTGGAGTATTATATGGCCTATGGATTGCATTAGGTAGAGTAGCAGTAGATTATATGTACTGTGCAATGTATTAGGTAGAATTCTGGAATATTATATGGCCAGTGGGTTGCATTAGGTAGAGTAGTAGTAGATTATATGTCCTGTGGAATGTATTAGGTAGAATGCTGGAATATTTTATGGCCTATGGGTTGCATTAGGTAGAGTAGTAGTAGATTATATGTCCTGTGGAATGTATTGGGTAGAATGCTGGAATATTTTATGGCCTATGGGTTGCATTAGGTAGAGTAGCAGTAGATTATATGTCCTGTGGAATGTATTAGCTAGAATTCTGGAATATTATATGGCCAATGGGTTGCATTAGGTAGAGTAGTAGTAGGTAGAGTAGTAGTAGATTATATGTCCTGTGGAATGTATTAGGTAGAATGCTGGAATATTATATGGCCTATGGGTTGCATTAGGTAAAATAGTAGTAGATTATATGTACTGTGGAATGTATTAGGTAGAATGCTGGAAAATGTATTTTTTGGAACTTTTGGAGTACAGAATGTTGCAACTTTTCTTGTTTAAGTAAACACAGCAAATTTCTCTGGTGTACTTGTTATCCAGTCAAGGACACCAGAGCAGTATCATTTACTTCTATGCTGTGTACACTGTGTTTTACTTCAATGATAGGAAGAAATATATATTAAATAGGAAGAAATGCTTTTATACAATGATATAGATTTAATCAGATGGCAAGAGTTGTATAAGACAAAGAAAGAATTTCTCTTTTGAGACTCAAAGCATTTTTATTGTAGTTAGTGATTACAGGAGCACTAAATGTTCCTGGACACCAGGTGCTGAGATACAAATAAAGCATAAAGTTAAATGAAGAAATTAACTTCTCTTTCTATTATTGAATGCAGGCTGATGATAAAAGTAGCAATGTACATTTGCTATTTTTGCATTGGATAACAAGAAATTCTCCAAAGATTAACACACCATACTGAATTCCTGAATTTTTCCATATTTCTCTGTTCCTCTTTTATCAATAGAAGACCTTGTTTTACATGACAGACTGCTTTGTTGGCAGGTGGAGAATAGCTGTTTTCAAGTATCAAGGCATAAGTAAGACTGCTTTGTTGGCAGGTGGAGAATAGCTGTTTTCAAGTATCAAGGCATAAGTATGTTTTAAAGAAAAGAAATTGTACTGCTTTATTTCAGAGGCAGGCAGTTCCTAGGCAATAAGTCTTTATTGAAGCGTTTATTGCAGTAATGAACTGATCTCAGTGTAATTCAGGTGAGACAATAAACTGTCATGACTTCCCCAGACTGTACAAGAAAAGGATTCTCCTTTGCTTCCTTTCCCAAGTTATTGGTGAACGTACAGTATGTAAAATTACAAATCAGGCTGCAAAATTCAATAATAAAAAGATATTATGAGATAGAGAAGTTTTACCAAGGATATTAGGTGGCACCAGAGCAGAGCTAGTAATAGGTACGGTCCCCAGTGTGCACCCTTTGTGATATTATGGAAACAAAGAGCAATCAGCCAGCAAATCATAATTGTGTAGATTAAAGTACATTAAAGAATGGTTTTTCAGTTTTTTTTAACCATGACATAGAAGGGACATTTAATAATGTACATAACTTCCCAACGTGATCCTGCTAAATATCAAAGGTCCAGAAAATGCTATACTAGACTAGGTGCTTCTCACTTGTGCATATGTGAATGCAATAAAAGATTATTATATATATATAGGGAATGCATATCATACTTTTAATATTCTTGTACTCTATGTCTTCAAACTGTACTTACTGCATGTGGTCTTTGTTTGGAAGCCAAAAAATGTGTCCTCCTTAGAGTTTAGAGGGAGACCAGGAATTCTGATGATCAGACTGGGAAATACTGTGATATAAAATATATACTAAAGGCACAGTTTACCTAACTGAGATTCAATCAGGAGCTGAAGATATGTTGTTGGCCCCAAACAGCAAGCTGCCTCAAATTTCTGCATGGAATGTGCACATGGGATATCATTTATTACATTCTTTGCAATGTTTAACAACCACTATTTTAACATTTTTTCTTTGTAAAATATATAAAGTGTCAGAATGCTATTTAATTAGGGAACAATCAATATATATATAAACATAGGTCCTCTAAACTAACCTGAAATGTTATACACTGTTGTCAGATTAATGCTCTCTACTGCAGAGGAATTCAAAATGTATACAATATTTTGCTATAATCCTTAGTCATAGTCATAATACCACTGCTTTCACTTTCAAATAGAAATATAAAACAGAAATAACATATACTCCCCAAATTTCTTGTTTCTGTGTAACACTGTACATTTCTTATATTGTAAGGTACCAGCATGATGATTCTGAATCGTCTGAAGATATGGTCGTCTTTACAGTAACAGATGGATTTAACAGCGCAGATGGAGTGCTGAAAGTGCAGGTGATTTAAACATTTTAGCTAAGCTCTGGAATATAACACATGCATGGTCAGATAAAGGAAATTCTTCTATATTCATATAGCAAATAAAGGAAATTGTATTTAACTTTAATTAACCTTTATAAGAGGGAGATTTATAAAGGTCATTTTGACCTGGCTGCTGCAATTCAATGTGTTCTGATGCTTTTTTGTCGCGTTGTTGCCATTTTTTTCTTTCCGACACATTTTTGATTTCCCTCAATTTATATAGTGGCGAATTAAATTTATCGATAAAAGATCGATATTGATAAATATCAATGCATTAATCCTGCTACACTTTACATGACTTTCAATGTAATCAGTAAGGGCTTAATAAATATTAGTGATATTACTATCTTTACAGCCTAATTAAAGGTAACTCGATATACAAGGAGATGGCTTTTCCCATTGTTTTTAAATATCCCCCTTTTAGACTGTTGGTAGATATTTATTTAGTCAGTGCATTAAACTCATTAAATCTCTGTTTTTATTTCAATTCTATATACTGTAGGATCCTTCCTTATATTACATATATATATATATATATATATACTGTAAAAAATTAGATTCTTAATGTGAAAATGTTAACACTTTCTTATTTCATCAGAATCGGCTGTATTATGCTTTATTTTCCTTTAACACCCATGTTTCACTGCCTACTTTTCCATTGGATATATAGTATGAATGTTATGCATGCATGCTAATGTATAACATTCTCTAGGGCCTATATTGTAGATTAATGGCCAGGCTATTGTAGGACCCCAAACTTGTAATAATAGGGCTACTCCACCATATAGAGTCACAGGACAGAAACATCAACACCAATGAACTCACACATTGATCATTCTGAACAAATATCAGGACTTCCCAAAAATCCCTAGTGTCGGGAGTAATATGGTCTAGGAAAATTGGATGATCAGATTTGTGCATGTACAGGTAGCTTTAGTTCATCGTAAGAAACACAATGGTAAAATCAAAGAGGAGCCTACCTCCCTACACAGCATGTACAGCAGAAAGAAATCAATTACACTGCACAATACTGTACAAGGTATTCATTATTTTTTTTTTCCTGGTTTTATTTTGTTAAAGATTTCATCAGTGAATGACGAACCTCCAAAGCTTCAGACAGGACTGGAAACAAGCATAAAGTGCCAAGAAGGAGGATATGTTGTTATTACCACTGAGAACCTTTATGCCACTGATATAGACAGTGAAGATTCCCAACTTACATATATTATTGCTCGTGTCCCTTCATATGGATTAATACAAAGAGGAGGTGTCATGGTAGAGAAATTCACCCAACTTGATGTCACCCAACGATTAATCACCTACATACATACTGGTATGTACAATACTTAGGCTTTATATAAGATACAGAAACGGAGCCATCCTTCATATTTTTTGGGGGGAACCAGAGAATAATAAAGAATTAGAAAATAAGAATAATAAATGTGTTTAATGACACTGATTTTTCTCTACTTTTTTGAAAAAAGCAACAAAAAATAAATCAGGCCTATATATATATATAGAGAGAGATGCAACCAGATTTGACTCTGCATTTGAACCTATTCCATGCAGGACTCGCCTTGGAGCACTAGTAGTTTATGGAAAAATACACATGAATCAACTTTATGGGGATTTACCTCGTTATTTAGCTGTATGTAAATAATAATGATAATGTTTTGGACTTCTACTGGCATCTCTTCGTCTCACACAAAAGTATCATCTTCAACCCGTATAGACTGCTGAGTAACTACAATATATTCACTTACAGCTGTACTGATAATGGTGTATTTTTTTATATATATCATATTATATATATCTATATATACAGTATATATATATATTATACAAATGTACATTTCTCTCCAAGCATAAGTATTTTGATTTACTTACTAAAGTAGAGTTAACTCTTTGAAATGAGGGTTTTTACTTGGATTTATCTGTGCAATCTATTTGAAAGAAAAAGCAGGATATCCTAAACTTATTTTATATTTCTTGTTATATCAAAGGCAAAAGATCCCTACACACTCTTCCTGTTACTGACAGCTTGTTGATTAGTGAGGAGTCTCTACCAATCAGCAAGCTGTCAGAAGCAGTGAGAAAGTAAAGCACACATTAGTGGAAAGAGTGGAAAACAGGGGCAAGTATTTGAAGGGGAAGCTAAGGATAAGAGAGAAAGTGGAATATAAAGCTGGAATAACAGAATAGCGAGTTGGGAAGAGATTAAAAATAAAAAGAGAGTAAAAAGGAGTGAGATGTATTTAAATGTATGTAAAATGATGTCATAGAAATGGAGAAATACAGATATACCATATGCTGAGTGATGCAGAGAGTGTTTCATGCTGAGACACATAGAAATATACACTCGCACATTTATCAAGGAGCAAACTCATGCTTTGTCTTATTTTACATCATTTGTCAAAAATCATGTAGGAAATGTCATATTGCAAAATACAGCTACGGTATCTACTTTTTGCTGCAATTTTGCAGTTTCTTTAACGTTATTTGGCACATTGTGCGACAGTTGCTAAGTTTTAATGTATAATGGCCTGGTAGGAATAATGGTTATCTTCGTGTCAGGAGTCGCAAACTATTGTCCACAAAGTAAAACTGACAGCATTTGATTTGGCTTTATTGTTGAAAATAATACAGAAACGCATAAAGGAAGAAACACTGGCGGTAACGGAAACTTTTGGTGGAGAAAAATGGATTAGCAGCCAAATAGTCAAAACTTGCAGCTTGCAAATTACAGGCAACATTTCAAACCTTGATAAATGTGTCACATACACTCACACAGATATACCCTATGTACACAAACTTCTATTGCTACAATCATAGCCACAAACACAGGCTAAAACATAAAGACATACATTCACAAATGGATTGATCAGCAACACAGCCTGATTCTGGAAATACTCAATAATACACAGAGCAAAGCCTAAAACAAACAAAGTGCCACAACATGACACAAGTGGAGGATTATAAGTAAAGCAAGTCACGGGTCTTCTTTATCACTGCAACCCGAGAGCCAATCAACAACAATCAACACCATTCCACTTTTCAAACATTCATTTTACTGAAAACTGAGCTGAGAAACTGTTAATCGGCAGGGACCAGTACAGTCCTCTTTATTAGTATTTAATAGATGCTATGGGAACATTGGGAAAGGTTGGCATTTAGGTAAAGATAGGCATGGGACCATGATAGAAAAAGGAAGGTGATTTAAAATAGTGCTAGATCTGAAGAAGGACAGAAAAAATGAGAAATAATTAAATGAACACATAATAGAATGAATTAATCAATAAATGAATAAAGGGTTAGATTTTGTTAGGTTGAGATAGGGAAGGCAGACCAATGCAGGGACATCACCAAAGAAAGAAAGATAATCAATTTGTATTATTTTAGCAACATTTCAGTCCCTACTGTCTGTCAAATTTGATATTTGCTGGCCATACACACAGCCAGTAATTAAACATTAACTATAAGCAAAACAATCATTTTAATAATTTAGTGACCTCTTATGTATTTCCTATTGATTTATCATGCATATTCAGTTAAATTACTGCTATACTTATGCATGTACTATTGATTTGTCAGGTGTATCAAGTCAAATTATTGCAACTGTCTTATATAATGTCTAAAATTCTACACTTCCTGTTTACAAGGTGGTGAGATAGGGTCAAGTCCTTGTCTGGACATTGTGACTCTAATCGTCTCCGATGGTGAAGCTGATGCTGAAGAGTCTCACTCCCCTCCAGTTCCACTTCATTCCATCCTTCCTGTCTATGATTTGAATATCACCATCACACCAATTAATAATCAGCAGCCACAATTAAGTATTGGTATGTATGAATAACCCATAACTCTGATCACAGCATATTATTTAGAGTGGAGATGTCAAGGGGCATTTTATATAGGCTAAGAGTGACTTTGCATGGTCAAAAGAATTCACAGAAATTCATGTGAATTCAACCATTGTGTTATTTGTGCATATTAACTATTTAGCTGATTGAGCATTGTTTGGTGAATAGAGGTGGTGATGTATTGCAGCAGATTTGTCATAAATAGACATATTGAAGTGAAATGATGCCATCTTCACTAGGAGACAGTAGCGCCATAACTATCTTTTCCTATATAAATGACAACAATGAATTTGTAGGGAAGGTCATCATTTTGTTGTGTTTTGGTTATTTGTATTGTCGCTGGGAAATAGTGGCATAATTTGACAACAATTATTTTTACATTTATTTCAATAGCAAATAATTTCTAGCCCAGGTTGGCACTCAGTCAGCACATTTCTATGTATTTACGTAAAATGTTGCCAGGAATCTAACAGGAACCCTGCTGTAAGCCCCCCAATTTGCCACTTTCAAAACCACGTATTGATGCCTTGGCAAACTGTCCGTTCAACACATGATGAATAAATACCCTAATTAAACACAAATTGTGTTGAATAGATGCAAAGTAGTCGATAAATATGCACCCGGCATAATGCTGGCAAGACATTTCCCAGTTCATTATCTTTTGTGCTGATTAGAATGTTCAGTGATTGTACAAGGGACATAACCACATGAAAATGGGTTTAGAATTTCTTTGCTTTTGTTTTTCTTACAGGGGAAATGTTCACTGTATTTGAGGGATCATCATCTGTTATTCACCTAAACCATTTAAATGCTTCTGATGTGGATACAGTTTGGGAGGAGTTATATTTTGTTTTGGAGACACAGCCAAAGTATGGCTACCTTGAGAATACAGTAACACTTACTGGCTCAGAAAAGGCTTCAAGTGAAAAAAACCTAAGTAAGACAAAGTCCTCTGTTTAACCTTCTAGTTTATTTCATCTTTCCAGTTTTAAGGGATTATTCTGCCACACTGGTAGGCACCTGGAAGGTAAAATAATGTGGGATTTACTCTTTCCTTTGCTTGGCCTGCTACTAAAGTACTACTAAAAGTGTACTTTTTTTTAGCATTTTACAGGTATGTAACAGTACAATAACTTTGCACATTTTTTTTTTTAAAGTTTCCTTCAGTTTATGGAATGTAAGCTCTGGATATATCAAATATGTACAGTCACTACATGAGCACACAGAGCCTACAGCAGATTTTTTCATGGTTTCTATCAGTGATGGCATCCAGAAATCCATACCAGTGCCTTTCTACATTCTAATTAAACCAACAAATGATGAGACGCCTGAATTACACATCAAGAATATTACGGTAACCTTACAGATCATTTAGACTTTAAAATACATGTTGGTTTTTTATTTACTTATTTGAGTTCTTTTCTATGTGATTTTTTTTTGTTGTCAATGTCAATTTAAATTGAAAACCCTCTTTGTTAGAATAGTTTAACTGTACCAGCGTAAAGGGCCAAGAATAGTAGTAAGAAAGATGAGTACTGTAGTATTATATGATACTTTATTTGGGGTAACAGTTCATTGTATAAGACAAACTATTGAGAGAGATAGTCTCTCTTCATCAGGTCAAAGCAGTACTAAAGGATACACAGTTTCTAGTAAATTAAAAGTATCTTTATGGCATAAAGATGGCATAGCAGCATGTAAAAAATTTCTCACATCTCTCCCCTGACCCAGAATACATCACTGGCGTATTTATCAAGGTCATTTGGACCTTTTCTCCAGGTTTTCAAATATATTTGCCACTTTCGTCAGCTTTTCATGCAACTTTATCTCCACTGCAACTTTTTTGATGCCAAGGTTTTTTCACTGCAACTATTCGTCGGTGAATTTTTTTGCCACAATTTTTACAATAGCAACCAGTTTATAAAGTGGAGACTAAACTTTTTCGCTAACAAAAAAGATTGGTATAAAAAAACTTGCCACGTTAAAATTACCGCAATTTACATTGATTTCAACGAAGTGTCTTTTTGATTGTGACTATTTTTGATATTGGCAACTTTTTTCATCACATAAATTACCATCTCCCTTAGAGAATAATGGGTTTTTGCAACCCTCAATCTGGTGAATAATTTTCGAAAGCAAAATTTTTTACAAGAGGCTTAATAGATAGTGTTGATCGATACTATCGATTAACGATTAAATTGGCATGATTTTCTACATAATTGTTGGCACTCGATTATTCAATGATTTCATGCAGGAGTAAATAATCATCTAGTAAGTGTCTCTTCCGGCTGTTTGAAGTTTACGTTTGTGTCAGTACAAACATGGTTGTGCAATGGGAGAATCAAGTACAGTCACGGAAGTGTGATGGGAGGAGCTACTTGGGAGACTACGTTTGCCTATCAGTGGCATCCTGAATGTACAGTATTGGGTTAGTGGATTCCCTGCAGGTAGTTTGAAGGAGTATATGTCAGTGTAGTTTATGCTGCTTTTTTGTGTAAGACCAGTACAGATACTTTTGCTCATAGTTTGATATGTAGTGCAGGCTCCGCAGCATGTTGTGCAATGTTAGCGTGAGTGCAGCTGCGGCTGTTTGATGTGTGACGTGTAGTGCAGCTGTGACTGCTTGACAGGAGTTTTTTTGTCCGGTTGTTATAAGACTGTTAGCCGGGGGGGGGGGATCGCAGATTGTATTTCCGATAATCGATAATCGGCTACCAATTATCGATTCGATGATTTAAAAAATCAATAATCGGTCCGATAACGATTATTACCATCATTGCTCATCAGTCATTACTATTAATAAACAATAATCTTCTAGTCGACTTTTTTAGTTGCGACTTATCACCGCAACTTTTTCAACTGTGACGTTTTCCAACAGGCCTTTTTTATTAATTTTGAAAAATATCCCCTTGTGTTTTCTCATTTTTTGTGTGTCTGTATGTGTTCATTTTTTAAATTGATCATAAATAAGTCCCCCCCCCCTCCTTTAGGGCAGGGGAGTCTATGTTTCAGGCTTCAGTCCTTTAAATTATATATGACCTCACATTTTTCAACAGAATGTTATTTAAATTTTGAGGCCCATATTAGAATTCACCAATTTTATTATTTAATCTGTGCGATAATGTATTTATTTCAGTTTAACAATCTGTCTGCCTCTTGCATTAATTCATTTAAACAATATATAATTAGGAAAAATTGTTATAGTAAAACAATATGTTTCTGCATAATGTGCACCGAATGCGAGATGTGGTTTTGTATAAGTATGTATTTTGCAGACTGCTCTTCCCATCTGAAATAAGTAGTGTGGCTTCTGCTGAGGAAACTTGTTGTGCTGGAATAAAAATACTAATTCCATACATATGTCATTTATAAAGGCTAATAACGATTTAATGTATTTCTACATGTTAAAGATTTTATAGCTTTTGTAGTTTAACAATCATTTTAGAATGGAATATATATTTATTACCAAAACCAAATATAATGTAATGCAATGTAAACTGATAATGTAATTCTAGAGTTTATCACTCCCATCATCCTTTGCTGAACCGAAACATCCCTCTGCACATTTCATGTCCCATATCCAGCAAGCTAGCTCTCAGCAGGTATACCCGTATTTTTCGCACCATAAGATGCACCTAGAATTTTAATTAGCAAAATAAGAAACAAAAAATTCTGAACCAAATGGTGTGTTAAAATATTTAAAGGGGAACTAATGACAGAAATGAAATTAATACATTATAAAATATACCTGGCACTAGGGGGACTGGTGGTAGCTGCTCCATTCCCCATGACAGTTAGGACTTCCCAGCTAGTGCCAGGTACATTTTATAGCATATTACTTTCATTTATGCCTTTAATTCCCCTTTAATAAAATATACCACTTCTCCCCTGCCTGCCTGCCCTCCTGCCATCTCTCCCATCCCTCCCTCCCCTGCCTGCCCTCCTGCCATCTCTCCCATCCCTCCGTCCCCTGTCATTCTTTTCCATGCCTGCCATCTCTCTCATCCCTCCCTCCCCTGCCTGCCTTCCTGCCATTCCACCTCTGCCTAACCTTCTGCCCCATACCTACCCTCCTGCCATTCCTCCCCATGCCTGCCCTCTCTCTCATCCCTCCCCATTCCTCCCCTGCCTACCCTCCCCATGCCAATCCTTCCTCCTTATGTCTGCCCTCCAGCCATTCCTCCTCATGCTTACTCTCCCGCCCCATGCCTGCCCTCCTGCCCCCTTCTGACCTTATTCTGTGCACTTCCTTTCAGCGTTCCTCCACAGTGAGGTAAGTTGAATGCGATGGCGCTCCTTGAATGTTTCAGGTCTTGCCGGCAGCTGCCGAATTCACGGCGAGTAGAGCCGAACAAGACCCGAAGCAGCCAAGGAGTACCGTCTCATTCAACTTACTTCAGGATGGAGAAGCGCTTAGAGGAGGTGCATCACTTGAACGCTGGAGGAGGTGAGTAATCTGCATTTTCTTCAGCTTTTGTGGGGCGCCTGGAAGGTGGGGGGCTGTCTTACTGGCATCCCCCCTTCCCCTGTGCCCCACATCAGCTGAAGAAAATGAACATTCGCTCCATAAGAGGCACGGGCATTTACTCCCAATTTTTTTGGGGAAAAAAGTGTGTCTTATGGAGCGAGAAGTATGGTAAGTTACCCACATAATAAATAGGGAAGAGGAACCACATGCCGTCTCATACTCTAATACTCTTGGCAACAAGGATCATTAAAAGGTAATAGCTTATTTATTTGCATAATATTAAAAACTGCTGCATATAAAATGATCTGAAATACCATAATGTAGGACTTTATCATGAGTATATCTTGCATTAATATAGTATAATATAATATGGCAATCTGAATAATTCCCAGAACCATGCACACACTTCCAGTAATGTAGCAACTATAATATTTCTACACTCAAGAAAAGCATCCAGGCCCCTTTTGAATTCAGTTAGTGAACTCGCTACAACCTGTCTCTTTTAATTCAAGTTAGTACAGGTGTGCAGATTGTGAGCTCCTGCATGCTCTCCTCTGCATTTTTTAAGCTGTACATATTTCCCCGGAAGAATTCATTAGGCTTTATCTAATATAATCTGCCCGTACCACTTAAGCTGAAGCGTTCAGAGGTGACTTTTGGCAGAAAATGATGCTGTGTGAGTAGCTGTTAAGGGATTCTTGCCCTTATTTCACAAATGCGAACGTATCCTTATTTTTGCCCCCAGTATCTTAAATAAATTTTAAAAAAAAATAACTACAAAAAATAATAAAAGGTTAAGATTCTGTTTATAGTGAAACTTTTTACATTTTTTTATATACAAAGGAGTAACTTACTGAACAATAAGGGAATACAGGATAAAATCCTGCGTTGATTTCTCCTGCAAATAAAATGTTATAAGAGAATGTCTTACACCTCTGTATTAAGCAGAGCAAGTCAAATATTTGAGGTATTTTCTTCTGCTGTCTTGCTTCAAGATGAATTAAGTACTGAGAATAAAGTGAAATCAAGATGAGGCATTTCCATTGGCAGTTCTGGAGATGGGATTGCATTTAATCATCATTGCCCCCCTGTGAAATGTGTAGACCACAGAGTGTAAACACACCACATTAAAATAGAACACGTCTTATTCCAGACTTCCATGGCACAAGATAAAGGAATGCTAAAACTGAGCTTCCATATGTGGTTCTCAGCTGGTGCAAATCCCAGAATCGATTGCAAATGAATAAAATAGAGTCTGCCAATGCCACACACATAGAAGCTAAGTTTAGGACATAAAATATTTATAAAGTAACAGAGAGTCAAGCACAGTGAAACATGAAATGGGGAAATGCATAGTTTAACATATTCTTTCTGTTTTTCTTTCCATGTGTAATCCTGGAGAGTTTCAGACAATGGTTGCTTTACTCTTAAATGTCTGTTAGAATTCAGCTAATCTGCGTTACCAAAAATCACCCAGATTCACAAGCAACTCAGTGGTTCTGTTTGGTGAATTTTATAACACAAAGTTTTTATTGTTCTGTAAGACAAAATGGCAAATAAAGTTTGCTGCAGTTATCAGTGATTTTGCTGTTGGAAGAAAAACAAAATTTTAGAAAAAGCAGATTAACAGAAAAATTCCCTAGCTGGACATTTAGCTGCCTTCCTACATTTATTTGGTCTTGCCTGGGGAGTAGCAGTGAAGATGTCATCAGTAGTAGTAGAATCCTTTTGTCTGTGCTGTGATGTAATGATATTGCAGGCATTCATGTGACTCTCACAGCAATGCTAATGGAAAGGGAGATCACAGTGTCATTTCACATTTAGGGCTAGTGCGGTGGGGCAAATCTAATCTTACACAGGTCCCTCTGGAAACTAGGTCCACCACTGATAGTGTTCTATGGTGATAGTGAGGCTCAGTTACTGCAACCATTTTACAACAGATTACCATCTAGCAGGTGCAGAACAGAGTCTAACCGTATAACTGCAATGACTATATTATTTCAGCTTCTTTGTTCCCACCAAGCTAACTTCATAGCAATGGCAATAACCCTATTTCCTTTTATTATACAGATAACTGAAGGGGGCATTTGTGAAATAGGACCAAGCACATTAAATGCAGCTGATCTGGACATCCCCCCAGATACACTTTATTTCTCTATTTTAACCTCACCGACACATGGGCTGATAATGAGAGGATCATATGCCAGAAATAGCAGTCAGTTGAAACAGTTGAGTCCTACTTTACTTCACAAAGACTTCCAAATTCACAGCTTTACTCTGGATGAACTCAGACAAGGTGTGTATTTAAGTCTGCTAATCTGAGTCTGATTCTTTAACTGCTTTCATGCTCACATATGGATTATACATGGACACAAAAGTCACTTTCTGGTGTCTTAATCTTTGCATGTCGTTAATGACCTCTTTCTACATCCTGTTGTACTATGACTGGACCTTTCATGTTTGTTTATCATTAGAAGAAAATCTTGGGGTATTCAGATCTGGCTTATGTCTTTGAATGTGTTCAAAATACTGCCGCTTGCCTGCTCACTATCCCAAATGCACTTTCTATCCGGCTCATGAAATATGGGCTGTGATTGTCCTCTGGTGGAGGCTATAAGCTACTGCAGCTAATTTGCAGCCAAAATATTTTTTTTTAGACCCTAAAGGCCTGTTGATTCTTTATTTTGTTTGTGTCAATTGACATATAGAAAGAGAGCTTTCCTTTAAAAAGGAACCATTAAAAAATAAACATTTATAACCACAGAAGGTACCAACCTTACATTATCTTCAGTCCCATTACTATAATGCATTGTCCTTCAACTCACCTTTTCTTTCTGCCTGCACATAATATTGCTGCTGGCTGCAATGTTTTCTCCATAGGCTGCATATTTTATCAAGACTGATTAGTCTCTGCAGACTGCTGCAAATCAAAAGGAGCCACTAATAGTTTAAAAGACATGCATTGTAAGCAAGATAAAATGTTAATTATATTGTTACAAAGGTGGGCATTTGATGGATTGTGGGCATCTTGCTGATTGTCTTAGTCCAGCAATGGTCCATGACAAACTCATGGGTACTGCATTTTGAAAGAAAGCCTTACAGTCCACACAGTAGGCCACACAATAGGTACAATATTGAAATTACACTAGGAAAAAATTGTTAAAAGCATAGATGCAACCTTTCATGTCATGGATATTATATTATGGCATACAGACTATAGGCACCAGGTACTTTAGTATCAAAACAGTAACACTTATTTTATTAACAGCAGTTTTTAGCATAAAACAGGTAGTAGCATTAGGGAAACACGAACAATACTTTTTCCAGAGGTATATATATCAAGGAGCTGCTCTTATAGGATGCCAACCAAGGGTACTTACATTCAGTTTGTGACTTATATGGCTCTTTATAACTGCGGCACCTGGATGTGGTCTCCTTGGTCTAGAAATACATAACAAGGGGGTCTGCAACCACAGGTGGGGGTTGGCAAACATGAGAATTGGTCCTAAAATATGGCATTAGGAGCTCGGTACCTTGATGGGGCCACAGAGGTGAAACACAGTCCTACCTATATGCTCCATAAGGCACAGACTGGTACACTAAGATGGTACCTTGTAACAAGCACTACTTCTGATGTCACAATGTGAACACTATTATGGGAACCACTTTTTAAAGAATGGGCATGCCTTCCATTAAATATTTTACATTTACAAATGTGAGCAGAAGTGGCAGAATGCGGGTGTGCATCACAAGTATTCGCTCCCAATGCACTTCTTACAAGCAGGAGAAGTATCAACAGCTGGATAAGGAAGGGAACCCAGCAAATTGATATAAGGTTTTCTACACACAACAGAATGGTGGGAGACAGCATTTATTGTATACATTTCTCTCATTAAACAGTAAGCAATTTGCAACGAAGGAGAGGCGTTAAGAAACATCCTATTTACAAAATAACAATGTTTTTTTAAAATTAGTGTCTCTAGCTCAATGTCTAGAATCAAATGTAGTGCACACAATATACAGTCCAACTCTTCCTAAGCAAATCTTGTAATACCTTTAGGTGTACATGTATATTACAGTACTTTGCATTTGAACAGAACTGGAAATGGACATTGATTTATACTGTGCTTTTAATGCAAATATATAATAGGACTTAATATTAATAGTCTTGTTTTTACTGAAGGTCTCTGATTGTGCTATAGAATTTACAGTGGATTAGTTTTACCACCTTACTTTACTGCCCTGAAGTTTAAGATATACAAAAGTTCCAAATTCAACAGTTGAAGTGAAATTGTGTCATCATGGTCCACTATGGTTGTATAACTTGTATGCAATTTTACTTTTTTGCATAGTGAAGCATTTCACTCAAATGGTAATAAGATGCCAAGTCATGCGTATTGATGCTAATTCAGTCAGTGAAGTGCAGCTGCACCAGCTTCATAATGTCCCACTAACTTTATAAAGTAAATAATACATCCCTTTCTATGTCACATCAACACCCTACTTAGCCACTTTAATCTGGTGAATTCAAAACAGTATGGCTTGCTGAATTAGCCACTTTGTTGCACCCCCGGCAATAAGGAAAATAGGCAAAAGTCATAAGCATTTGCACACAAAGTAATGTGAAGACCTTCATAAGGATGTACTAAGCATCCAAATTAGGTGTAAATTTATCATAGCGTAGAGTTTGATTTATACGCGAAGATGGAGAAGTGGCAAATTCAAGGAGAACTAAAGTGAAAAAATAAAAAACAACAGTTAATATACTAACCTTATACAGAACCATTGATTACAGTCACAGCACGAGCTGAGCTGTAAATAGTCCTGATGTAATTAATCCTGATGCTTCCCCCGACGCTTCTTCACAGTGCTGGCTGACTGGCAGCCAAAGCTGCAGCTCCTCCCACCCTGTTACACCACGGGTGTTTCAGTGCTTAAACATCATCACGTTCATTGCAGTGGCCAATGAGAACACTCCCCGCAATGAGTGTAATGATGTATGAGGCCGGGGAAGGAGAAGAAGGAGCTGCACGCTGGCGTCTGTGTCAGCCAGCGCTGTGCAGGAGGCATTGGGGGAGGCAGCAGGAGCCGGCTAGTTACAGCACAGCTCATGCTGTGACTGTAATCAACCGACTCAGTATAAGGTAAGTATTTTAACTGTTGTTTTTTATATTCACTTTAGTGGGGGAATTCAGGAACCTCCGAAGTGAGGCAAACACTACGCGCCTCACTTCAGAGGTTCCTGAATTCCCCCCTAGGTCTCCTTTAATGTGAATTTAAATCTTTCTGCAACTATTTAGATTTTCATGAATAAGTCCCAAAGTTCTGCTATAAAAAAACAGGATAACCATTGTGTTATAATTACTAAAACACCCCACTTACTGAATAATTAAACAATACCCACCCATTCAACAATTGTCTTAAAACTGGTCATATTTTGCTAAAATATTTTTAGGGATTATGAGAACATTTACTTTAATATACATTTTCCCAGAAATCAAATTCACATATACTGACATGTTTAAATGTAGCAGAGAAATCGAAACATTTTTAATGGATCTTTAAGTTATTCAGACATCTTTATTTAGCTGTGACTTTTATTTGCATTTCCCACTCATTGTTTTATAGCTAAATCAAAGCATTGCTCAGAAACATAAACAAACAAAAACATATTTCCTTTGCCGCTAAGGCTAAATAAGAAACAGATTTTAAGTATGGTCGGGTCCATCCAGATAACAGAAAAAATAAGCCTAGTCTCTGTTTTCATATAGCCATCCAGATACATCCAGGTGAACAAACAGATATGCTCCCCAATATAATGAAAACTCTCTATGGTGCCAGTCACTGGGTGTGGGGCAACATCATCAGAGAAAGATAAAAAGAATAGCTGAATTCCCTAAGGATTATTTGGGTATTTAACCTATTTATTTAATTGCAGTTAAGTGAAAAAAAAGTACAATCCATTTGATTAAGGAAGTAGATAGTGCAAATAAAAGGATTAAGTACCCAGATATATCTTTGAGGGTTTCTTTTTACTCTGCATCCACCAACTTTAGATTTAATTATTCACTAAGGTGCGCATTTGGCTGTCGTGTTCACAAACAGCGGATTCCCATATCAAATCCGCTACAATCTCTCCATGATAAAGTCGCGACAATTTTTTAACGTTAAGATTGTGACAATTTTCCCATAATAAAGTCGCGACTGCGACAATATTCTCAACATAAAGACGCGACTGCAACAATAGCAGCCTATTGTGACTGTCCTTATCTGGCGAATTTGCACCTATACGCAGCAATTCGGACTTTAGTGAATAACCCCCTTTGTCCTTGTATCCAGTGATAATATACGACAATATTTACTTGTAATTTTATGTAGATATTTAAGCAACTTCAGTTCTAAAACATGCTTTGTACAAGATTCTGGCTCCATTTTACACTACCATACCACTCAGTCAGTGCTTTCCCAGCCAATCAGGAATTGCACTGGAAATGTTATAAATATAGAATATTGATTTTCCAATTGGGGATGTTATATTCAATTTTGAAGGCATACAAAAACATAATAATAGCATATTAATTAGCTTTCATTGTTCTCTACATTATAATAGCATTATAATGGAATTCAGAATATGAAAGAAAAAGCGATACAAACACCAAAATCCTGATAGCATCCTTGTACTTGTAGAGATGAAAGTGTTTTAGTCATGTCCTGTTTCTGTTATATCCTTAGCTATTTATTTACAAAATAAAGGATTTGCCAGGGTCCAACAACTGATTTCTCAAATGATTCAACATGGTACAGATATGACTGGGCTGATCTGTAAGTGGAAACTTTGTGACTATATGTTTTGCAGCAATTCCAATAAACTTAGTTTTTAACGAGATAACTCAAGATAAAACAGCTAATTTTCATGCAAGTCCTATGGAGAAAATACATTTACCATATCAGGATATGCAGAGCCGGCTCTGGCTCTATTGGCGCCCTAGGCGCCCCCTCCAACGGCACCCCCCCC
>WMED01001106.1:0-27366 GCA_019650415.1 Pipa parva
ACGTCGAAATTCGGGTTACGCCGCCGCGTAAGAACGGATCACCGTCGTAAGTTGAGGACTGCCTGTATATTTACTTTGTTTTTAAGTGTTCAAGGGTTAGTACAAATAATGAGGATAATGGGCAGCCTTGTCTTGTATCTCCTTCGATGGGAATATCTGGGTATAGCATGCCTGTTATTGTAACACTGGCCCTTGGGGATGAATATAGTTGCTTCATTGCTTGAATATATATGGTGGTAGGTTTAGTTTCTATAAAACAGTACGAACAAGAAGTCCACTCCAGTATTAAAATCAAAAAGATTTATTAAAGGTCCATTAAAAGATCTTTGTGCATAGTAAAAACAAGTGTCAGCCGCTTACGCATTTCTATAAAACAGTAAACATGTATGCCCAATTGACATGACTGAATGCTTTTTGTGCATCTAGTGAAAGTAAAACATACGGTATTTGGGTTTTCTGAGCATAGTATATTATGTCCACTGTTTTCCTGATGTTGTCTCCAGCAGTGCGTGTGGGGACAAAGTCAGTTTGGTCAGTGTGTATGAGCTGGGGAGGAGCGATGCTAGTCTGTTTGCTAGTATTTTCACTTACAGTTTTATATCTATGTTTATTAAATATATCGACCTGTAACTTTCACATTTTAGCAGATCTTTTCCTTCTTTTGGGATCACTGTAATAGTAGCTTTTGGCATTTTTGTTGTGTGCGGCTCCCTTTTTTGGAAGAATATGAATAAGGCTGTGGGGAAGTAATTGTTCTTCAAATGTTTTGTAATATTTGGCTGTGAACCCATCTGGTCCTGGGGCTTTCCAGGATATGGAGTTTTTGATTTCAAGTTCTACTTCTTCTTGACTAATAGGGCTTTCCAGGGAGGCCAATTGGTGTGTAGTTAATTATAGGGGTTCCAATTGTTGAAGAATGGTGATGTATCTGCCTGCATTGCTAATGGTGCTTTATTATTCGAGTACAGATCTGTATAGAATTCTTGGAATGTGTTTAATATTTTCTCTGTCATGTGTGGCTTGGCCTGTTTTTTCTCTTATGGTGTGTACACTTGTATGTGTTTTATATGAGTTTAGTTTACAGGCCAGCATTGTGTGGTTTATTTGTGTATTTGTAGTGTTTTTGGATGAGCCTACTGAGTGCATATGCAGCTTTATCCACAAGTACTTGTAGTAGTAGTGTCCTAGCTTCCTGTATTTCTTGTTTTAATTGAGTGTTTGGGTTAGCTTTGCTTAAGGAGAGTATGAAGTTTTTCTGAAAGATTTGAAATTTTGGCTTGCTTTTCTTTTTTTATTTGGCGTGCTTTCTGAATAAAAAGTCTTCTAATTACCACTTTATGGGCTGACCATCTTGTTGCTAGTGAGGTATCTGTTGGTTTATTTAATTCAAAGAATTCTTGAATTGAGGTTTGTATGGAAGTTTTGAATTCCTCATTTTGTAAAATAGATTTGTTAAGCCTCCAGTTACCTCTTCCTCTGTGTTTGTTAGAGTTTTGCTAGATTACCTCAACTATTGCATGGTCTGACCATGTAATGTTGTGTATATCTGTTTTGCTTATAGCACCTGCGTTTGTTCTCCCACTTCCTGTTTTAACCACACTTGATGAAAGGAGGTTTTGATCCCCTTGTTGTTGTTTGTGAAGATGGCACAATAAAATACTTTGTTTTGGAGTAACTTGGACATCCACCTTTTTGTATTTTCATATAATCACAATGGTATTGTTGAATTACATACTTGATACTTGAAAAATGATAATTTAACCACAGTTGACTAATTTGTTCCAGATATTGAAATATGCTTAACTCCACTGATTGTCCAATTTTAGGGATCCCAACAGAAGGAGATATAGGGGTAACTGCTATGAGTACTCAGAGAGACCTCCTATTCATTGGGGGCTGGCAAAAGGCAGATAAGGTTGCCAAGAAAACAATCTGATGGATCTTGGCATAAGTAGGCAATATTACAAGTTCTTTATCTCCTGCTTTACCTGTCAATTTAAAATAACACTCCGTTGTGCTCAGTTTCCATTTTTCAACTCATGCAATCCAGCTTTCTTTACCTTTGGCATTCTTTGATTGAACTGAGCAGTTCAGGAACATTTGAGCAAAATTGACCAATCGTAATGCATTACAAACCTGTGTTATTTTAAATTGCCAGCTCAATCAGGAGAAGGGTTCTTAAAGCCGTCAACAGGATGCTAATGAGCGTTAGAGATCCAGTGACACTTCCTGTGTGAGGGGGTGTGACTACGGTCAGACTGACTCCAGTAAAAAAAAACAAATGGGTATGGTAACCTATTCTAGGTATGTTAGAGCACACATTATTGCTGATGACACAAGCACTGAAAAACTGTAAGAAATATTGTTTCACCACTAGGCACAGGTAGGGTATATTTTACTGCAAGGGCAGTCAAGCTATATAATCATAAACTACTCATACCTATGTATATAAGTAAGGTCCCATTGAACTGAAACTTGTCAGATGGTTTGCTTGTCAGTGTTCCTTTCTTTTACTGAACTGCTAAAGGTTGTGTTTGAATAAAAAAAGGTTGTCTGCTGAAATCATTAGCTTTAGCCTTGACTACTACTAGTTACCATTGTTGGAAATATAAGCCTATTGCCTTCTACCATGGAAACAACCATGCACCTCAAACACCACCCTAAGATCAAGATCCCACTTCTATCACAGGGCATAGAAAATGCCTGCACTTCTTTTCTGTATATACCCTGCCCCTAATACAAGGGCAAGAAGATCCAATTGCATGTGTCCATTAGAGTCCCGTCAGGTCCAAGATCTCATTTGCAGTTGTAACACCCCTACCCAATTAGGGCCTATTTGTATACTTGTCTTCTTTAATCCTTATAAACATAGTTAACTGTATTTTAACAGGCTATATGAATTGGGGAGGAAGGAAAGTGCAAAGTTAATTTCTTTGACATTACAATATTTATTAAATAGCAATAATTGCAGTGCACCATAACCAGAGGGGCATATTGATCTTGATACTCACTTTGGTACTTATCAATCACTTTTTATTATTTACTATTAGAATCTTTGCTGGCAGCCACATTAAAGGGACCTTCAGTGAACAAGAGTAGTCATTACAATGGGTGTAACACAAAACAATGTATTGCAGCAATAAATGTACAGTACCCTTTCATAAATAGGTCCTTACAGTGCATTTTTTGTTGTGTTACTGTTCATAACAATAAACACTGTAAAGGCCATACACCATAAAGGAAGAGAAACTCAAATTATGTAACAATGCAGTAAATAAGAATTTGAGTCTCACTGCAGTGGTGTCCTGAATTTTCTTGGGTACAGGTTAGAAGAAGCCTTTAGCCCAGGTCTCCAAATTCCAACAGAACAAAATACAAACTGCAATATCAAAATATTAACAGACTATCCCATTTGTTTACAGCACACAAGGTTACACAATGTTTTGCAGTATATTCACATATCATTGGGTGATTATACCCCAAAAGATTGTACGATTAAAAGCTGTAAACCTTTGCATATTTTGGTAATGCAAAACAATATGGTGAAGTTATCACCTTATGATCTTCTGTGACAATATGTCTACTGAACCTAAAATTACCAAATATTTTCAAATAGGTTTCTAATGTACAATATCATCCCCTTTCCATACAGCTATAGAAATCAACTAGTTACTGAAATTTGAGAAGGTCTTCTATTGCAATAAACAAGCAACAAAGAGAGGGGAACATTTATTTAACGGGGTGAGAAAAAAAAACATAGGCAAAACAAAATAATTTTACAAATGAAGAGGCAAAAATAAGGGGGCGTGTCCAGCCCATACTGCAGGCCTCTGCACTGGATGGAGTGTCATCACCCATATTTGACACAACAAAAGGTTACAGTTCACATTCAGCAGCCCCCTCTGAGTGCAAGTACCAAATGTAGCACTGAACCACCTTGTATCTTGTAATCAGCAGCTGTTTTTTCATCATTCCTGCAAGTGAAATCAGTAAACAGGATAGTAAAGCTGACAAAGTGGTAAAGACAAGTAGAAAACTAAAAATTAAGTCTCCTTAACACTGGCTACTATGAAGCCCCCTGGGCAGGCAGCACCCCTAGCATTTGCCTACTCTGCCTAATGACAGAGCCGGCATTGACTGTGGCCACAATCCAGTGCTTCTCTTAATAATCAATGGTGCTGAGTTTACCAGCAGATTTCACTTTTGTTTGAGCAGTAAATCATCACAATATGCATAGTAGTTGCTAGCATACTCTAAACTGATTTGGTATGTAGATAAATATTTTTTATTTTATGCAACGTGAAAATGGGATTAGCGAGTTTGCAAAAAAAAACAAACAAAAAAACTGCAAGCTGATTGAACAGACTAAACTAGGGAAATATAAAAGTAGCTTGCTTTTCACAAGAGATGTATTATTACTTACATCTGTTTCCCACTATAGATAAGTCTTTGCTGCTGTGGTGGGATCCCCTCCTTTTCTTCCACTCGCTCTTTTATTCTCTCCACCTGGATGAAACATACAAAAATAATTGGCTCAAGAAAAAGTTCCTATTAACTAGCCACAAGCCACATTGTTCTTTTGATGCAGTTTTTCACTCCTTTTAACTTCTGCTTCCCTTTTATTAATTGATATATTAATCTAGCCACTGTATGTAACTTTTCAGGTCCATCCAATTGCTTTCCAATTAATCTCACATCTACCTCCCATTTCTCTACAAGACACTATTCACTCTCCAAATACTTTTGGATCAGCTGATTGAACCACATGTGCCAACAGGGGTCCTTACACATATACTGTAGATTGGCCATGTTTTTCCCTTGTCCAATATGATTAAATTTTTAATGTAATAAGATATTTTAAATTCCCAAGTCCAGATCCCTTGATGTCTTTACCAACATAGTTATGTTGGTAAAGACACAAGAAAAAAAACACACACACTTTTATTGTGTTTTTTATGTAATAAATCAATGTGGTGTATCATTGCCACAATAAGTGGAATATTTCTTTAAATCATTGCTTGTGGCACTAGCTCTTGTTATACTGCATCAATGAAGTGCCAGGTCTGTGCATAGACAATGTCGATTCATTATATATTTTAGCAGTTTAAAGAAAACATAGCATTTCCTGAAAGACTATTCAACAGAGCAGAATGCAACAATAAGGAATTACTTGTTAAATGAAAATTAAAAGAATTAATTTAAAATATTAGAAAAATGTTTGGGGTAAAAAAAAAAAATTAAATATTATATATAAAAAAGTTTTTGAATTTCTATTTTAAATGCTAAGCTGGCACCTGCTGGATAAAATAGTATAGGACATCAGCAAACGCTTTAAAGGGATTACAACGTCGTGAGCCTCGCCTAGACTGGAATCCCTTTAAGGAGTTCACTGATGTCCGCGCGCAGCACATCAGCGAGCGCATAACAGTTTGTGCGAACAGAGGCAAAGGATCGGAGGGTAAGTTCAGACTATGCTGAATTACCCCCTGTGCGGTGGGGGTTAATCAATATTCTGGGCACAAAAGAAAAAAAAAAATATAGATTTAGTAACATTCTCCCAGAATTATCTACTGTGAGAAAGATATATATGTGGGGGAATTTGGAAATATGGCAGTGTCCCTTGAAAAAAATGCCTACATAATACAGATTATGCAGGGATATTTTACAAAGCAACACAGCTCAGTGCATTCATTTTTTTCAGAGACAATACCATATCAAAGTTGACTTAATTTGTTTGTCACAATGCATAGTATTCCAAAGACTCTGCAGTGCCCAAATAAAATAAAAAGATTAAGACCTTCCTTCCGTGGCCAAGACTATAAAGATGAAATCCTTCAATGACAACTCTGGGGACAGATCATTAATGCCAAAGGACTGGATCAACTCTAAAGTTAACATACAAGTCCTATGCATAAGGTATTATTACATGCCTACATATTTGTCAGGCTTTAGTTCTTGTTTAAGGCTTTCTCTGATGGAAAATGGATTTATCATTTGAAATTTGATTTTTGTTTTTTTGGTCCAGAGGAGAGGTAGGAGTGTCTTACTGTTAGTCTTACTGGAGATTTACAATATTGTTTTGTCACATTTACATTTGTGTGATATGAAAAAAAAGACTAGGTGACATTTTTGTTCCTTTAAACAATATAACTTCTTTTCACACAATGTAGTCACTTATTTTTTTATTGGCACTGTACCTCTATTTTACATGGCATTAACATTGCTTAAAGCTTAATGCATTTCATAGTCACACTCATGTAACAAAGCTCAATATTTCAGGTGAGACTTCATCATAAGCATACTATTCCTATTAACCACAGAAACGGTATTAGTTCAAGTTGGCCACACACTACACTAGGGGTGTGCGATATGTATCATTCACGATACTATCGCACACAGGGTTGTACAGATATTGCAAGATGGCAATATCGGGTTATCGTGCGGCGCTGTGTTTGTGCGGCGCCTGTGGGGCTTCCGGGAGGTGGGGAGAAAGCAGCCGACGGAGACCCTCAACTTCTTAGCCGCACACTTGGGAGGAGCTGGGAGCAGGGCAGTGAACAGTGAAGCAACACGTACGTATTGAACTGCTCTCTCTCATTATTTTTTTTTTGATTGTTACTATCGTCCATTATAGTTATCGATATTATTAAGAATAATATCAAGATATTGTTTTTTGGCATTATCTCCCACCCCTACACTACACATTGCCTGTTAAAATGCTGGCCAAATTTACAAAAAACTTTTACCTTGTCTGTTGGTTCAATATCAATTTCAATCTCTTTCCCAGTCAGTGTCTGAAATATTACAAAACAAATGTTATATTAAGAACAATGTTGCATTTTAATTTTTTTTTATTTTTTTTTACATAATTTAACAAAATCCAACCAAGCTTTCCATGTGAGTCACGTAAAATTATATAATGTACAGTAGGGGTGTGTGATATGCATCATTCACGATAATATCGCACACCGGGGTTTATCGATATTGCCAGACGGAAATATCGAGCGCTCGAGCGGCTCTGCACGTCTGTGTTGTGCTTTTGGCACAGATTTCCAGGAGGCGGAAGAAAGCAGGAGGATGAGGCATGCACTGAACAGGTAAGCTGCGGGATACCCACAAGCTGAGAGCAGACGGCAGGAGATCAGACGGCAGGTAGGTACGTAATAATGTAGTTATTCCTCTGCATCTAAGATCCCCCTTTTTTTTTTTTGCTAGTTTGTTTTTTTTTTTTATAATGCAAAATATCATTCGTTATCGGCAAAATTAAAGATAATATCAAGATATCATTTTTTAGCAATATCGCCCACCCCTAATGTACAGTATACATTAAAACTACACTGAGTGGATACTAATTTATTTATTTTCCTAGACACAAATATTGATATCCCAGATATGTCTTTTTTTTTCTGCCTCTAATCTACATGCATTTATAATGTCCGTTACCCTATATATATGCAGTAAAAAATGTCCTTGTGGCTCTAGTCTTAGCATCAATAAAATAAGCATTAGCATTGAATACAATTATCAGTGATGCTGCTAAATCAGCGGTTCTCAACCTTATTCGGCCGGCGACCCTGGTGCTGACGTCACCACGCCGCAATGACATTTCGGCCGAACGTCACCACGTGACACGCGTTTGCAGCCAACGTCACCCTGCAGGAACCCTTATAAAAAGGGTTCCTGCGGGCACTTCCGGGTGCCGGAGCGGTTCTTGACCCCAGTGGGACGGCCTCGCGACCCCACAGGGTTGAGAACCGCTGTGCTAAATGGACTACATGACAAAGTACGTCTCTTAGTGCCAAACACAAAAGAGGGCAGGCTAAATAATAAAACAATATACTGGAGGATAAAAATGAATATCACAAATGCTTTCAAAGCATAAATACAGTTGGAAGCACTAAAAAAAACCAAAATCTGCCTGAGATCTACACTCCTTTAAACTTGCACTGTGGGCTGCAAAGCAAACTTAATGTGGAAACCATAAGAGGATATAAAAGTACACTACTATAGTTACTATAACACCAACGTTTCTTTCAGGTGCCCCATTGGGAAACGCTTGCACAGAGATCCCTATTACCTTGGTTAGTTTGGAAAATAAACCAGTGTAGACACAATGATAGGAATATACAGTGTACCTGGCGCTGTACTGCAGTGTACCTGGCGCTGTACTGCAGTGTGCTGAGCATGAAGTCTCTTATCCCTGTAACAATCACTGTGCATTGGGCCTCCCCACTGATCCCCTCCATCACTGATTCCTTTCCCCCTGCTGGCATGCCTTCCACTCCCTTCCCTTACTCATCCCACTCCTCCTCACCCTACTCCCGTCACCCACGGTAGCCATCAGACCCCCCCAGCCAGCCAAGCTTACCTTCACTTTGATCAACATGCTTTAAGTATCTGTATCGCTCACCACCGCCTTTAGCTTTCTTCCACTTCCACTTCCAGAAGAACTTCCGGTACCGGGGCAGGAAGTTGTAAGTGACAGATTGATGACGTCACGCCACGCCACGCCGCCAGTGAAAAGATTGACAGAGCGTCCGTCCCTCGGTAGAGTTTACAGGTATAGGTTTATATAGGATCGTATTGACACCCCGTTCCCCGCACTAGTTAGCTGGGGTGTATGTCCCATTCAGTGTCCCTGGATGAGCTGTTCCTCGATGTTCATTACTTCCGCCGTACATTCGCCCGCGCTTTACGGCTCATGCTGCTGTCAGGATGAGCCATGTATCTTTGTGACACAGTCTTTATACACCTACCCCTTAGTATTGTATAGTAAATATAAAGTTATGGCTGGTGGCTTTATCATGTCATCCTTTTTGCAAGAGTCACACTATATGACATTGCATTTTAAATGGTATTTCTTTCATCCATTTGTGCCACCCCCATCCAATGCTGATCATTTTATTCTCATTGTACTTTTTCTTTCAGGTAATCATTTGTATTAGGGCCTAAGCTGCAGAATGCCGCGTATAGACAATGACATCAAATTGGATTTCAAGGATGTTTTGCTGCGGCCAAAAAGAAGTACCTTAAAGTCGCGCAGTGAGGTGGGTATGTAAGAATTAAATGGTGATAGACACTTTCACACAGTGGCTCCAACTAGTTGTCATGGTGTGATATGGTGTGGTTATGGCTTAGTGTGCTTTAGCGTAAACTGGGATCCGCCACTTCAAAGGGGCTCTAAGGGCCTCATTGTCAAAAGTCCAGATTCACCTGTTGAATTCACTTTGCTACAGTTCAAGTCGCGTCACCAAAATAGGCACAAATTCAATTCTCACTTTTGGAGAATACACTTTTCAGACAAGTAGCTGCGATTGCTGTTGGATGCATATTATGGCATAGTCAGGCGGCTAGCAGTAGGATGAAAAGACATGGAAGGAGGGCGAATTTGACTATTGAAGGGCGATGATGCCAGTCTCATCATATCCCACTAACTGTATGTGTAATCTCATGCCACTGACTTTGTCCCCAGGATTGAGAATTCTGAAAATAAAATAATACAGAAGCAGGTGAGCAGCAGCTGCAGCAATGTGAGGTTACACACCTGCTGGATTCTGATTGGGTACTTGGAATTCTCAAGCCTTTTATTCAAATCCATGTTTTAAGATTCAAAACTAAACTGCTGAATAGGAAGTAGGCAACATAGAGAAGGAACTTCTTAAAAAGTTCAAATAAACTGAAAATAGATAGAAATATGTAAACTAAAATATATTGAAAAAACATTTAACTGTGACAAATAGACAGGCAAAATTTGTTGGAGGATGGACTGTTCCTTTAATAAAGAAAGTCAAGATTTTTTTTTTTTTTTGCAAGGAGTAGCTCATGTTGTGCTATTGTTTTCTTTTGTTTTTTTTCCTCTGTGCCCCTATATAAACTCTCCAACATATATGTATGTATGTATAATTTTATTTATACAGCACCACAATTTTACGCATTGGTGTACAATTCAGCAATACAAATATACAGTAGTATAGACATGGGAAAAGTGCAGTATACAATACAAGTAAAATTCTTCATTTAAGTCTTTTAGGAGAGATTCTATTACAGTGATGGCTAACCTATGACACGCGTGTCAGAGGTGACACACTGAGACATTTTTGCTGACACACATCATGGTGCCATTCATGCTGCATACTCAGTAGGAGAGTACCCCACCTCCAGATGCTGATGCTGCTAGGTATGGATTTTTCTCAAAGTGACACACCACCCGAGTTATGCTGTTTTTTGACAAATTTTGACACACTGAGATCGAAAGGTTGGCCATCACTGTTCTATTACCTTTTCTGACTGTAAAGGTAGTTTTCTCATTGATGTTTTGTTAGCTCATCTCATTTCTGATGCTGGAGCTGTTGGTTTTTTTTGCATAAATTGAATTCTGAAAAAAAGAAATATGGTTGTGCTTAAAAGTGAATAAACAAATAATATAACAGTCCAATATAAAATATATGTGTGTGCAGCTTCTCCAACGATGTAGATGTTCAATTTCTACGTGCACAAAAAGGTTTTAGAAATTGAATTCTATTTTGCTGGTTATCCATCTTAACAAGACAGTGTTATATACTGTCCTAGACTTCCTAGGTATGGTTGCCTCACAGCTTCATATTATCAACCAAGAGATTTGTACAAAAGAGTACTTGTATTGTCTGTTCTAATCCTAAAAATTGTTCACTACTTATACCTTTCAGATTTTTTAACTTATCCACCCTCCCCAATCCTCCCTGTTGTGGATTGTCAGCCAAAACTCTATATTATCTTGTTCACACTGCTTTTACCAATTACAATTACTGGTGTGGTATCTTATTCCACTAAGGCTTCTGAGTACTTGTTGGGAGCATGAAACACAGCAACTACATAGAAGTTGTTCAAAGACCTTGGTTAACAAGGTTAAACTTTTTTTTTCCCTGCAAATTATGTAGTTAAACAATTTTGGCGACCTTTTTGATTTTTCCAATGAACAAAAAAACATTTTGCTCTACGTCTTACCTTGATAAATATGCCTCTAAAGTATAATTTAATTCTCTAGTCCAGCACTTATGCTGAACACTAATTATTATAATTACCTCTGTGTCTGTAAAATCAGTGTTTAATTTATAAGTGTGGGGACCCTTATAGGTTCCTTCTGCTTTTAACTAATTTCAATGTATGCAAATAAATAGTTTCCTTTTGTCTGAAAATTGAGTGATTTTTTTTTTTTCTTCAGACATGACATACTACATGTTGGTCTGTATAAAGGGATGGGACCCTTTTTTTTTTCTCTTTGGGTGATTTATTGTAACTTTGTACCCTCCACTTCTTTTATGGGATTGCTTTGGGGTAAACTCAAGGCCCTGTACCCCTAACAAACCTAAGAGGGGGATTTATTATACTCACTGTTAAAACAACACCGTTCCATGGTTTATATAATTTTTATTGCTTTGGTGGCCAAAAGTATGTTTGACTATGGGTTTGTATTTTGTTCTTGTTACAGTTTATAAGCCAATGTGCACTTTATTATGGTTTAAATGTTCTCCTTTGTTCTTTCAGAGCTACTTCATGGTCAGATGCTGATACTTGAACTGAAGAGCTCTGTAATTTATTTTTTTATAAATTTCCCATCTTCCAGAGCTCGAGAGCTGTAGCCAAATGGCATTTGTCCATCTTTTTTTAAAATAAATTGTAAAAAAAAAATATGAATCAGAAGTTTTTATTCTTTTGTCTTACATTTAATGTATTTCCCAAAGATCTGTAAAAAAAAAAAAAAACGACAACTTTGAATGTTAGATGTAGCTGTCGGAGAAATTTTATAAAAACCTCCTGTCATATTAATACTCTCAGATATAATAATAAAGAAGGGTTCTGTATGCAGAATAACCATTGGACGTTTATGTTGTGTTGCAGGTGGAATTGACTCGTTCCTTCATATTTAGGAACTCTGGACAATCCTATCAAGGTATCCCTATTATTGCTGCTAATATGGATACAGTAGGGACCTTTGAGATGGCAAGAGCACTGTGTAAGGTGAGATAAGCCTCATAATAGCACTTAAGTTAAAAGACATGCTTGCTCCATGTTGTAGCAACAATGTATACTATATGTGTGTATATGTAGGGCAGGACAACTGCTAAGATCCAGAGAGCTATGGCTTCCTTCTAGTTCCTAATATTTTGCAGTGTTTTACTTTATTTTATTTAGAAGTGCTTCTATATCTAGTGCACATGGCATCTAACACTGTTTATTAGTAGTCATTTTAGGTTAAATAAAAATAATTTGATATATTGGAAAATATAATGGCTTTTTCTTAGTAAAAACATTTTTTTTTTTTTTTTTTTTTGGTTTTCTTCCTTTTAATTTCTGCAGAAGAAATTTTTTTGTAGAATTCCAGTTGTAAATTTTATTATAAAACATAGAATGAAATTAAAATATTGAAATATTTGTGTAAAATGTTGTTCCCACTGAACCAATTTAGCTCACTAACCTTACATGACCTTTAGGCACATCATTAACCACACAATGAAGTATATTTTTATTTTTGAAGTTGGTTTTATTATAAATAGTTTCTCATATAATGAGAACAATGCCCTTTGTCTAACATGCTGGTGCTTTTTCCAGTTTTCTCTTTTCACAGCAATACACAAACATTACTCTGTTGATGAATGGAAAGCATTTGCTGCCAGTTTCCCAGAATGCTTAGATGTAAGTGACCAATTACCTTTCCAACATTCAGTCATGAACTTCTACACAGGTTTCTAGTTGAATTTTTAGGCCCCACAAACAGTAAAGTTTTTGCACTTTGCACACAGAATCAAAACTGAAACCTTCAGCAACATAGGCAAAAAAAGTTATTCATTAACATACTGATTTACTTATGCAGCTGTATATATTTTGGATCATTGCCATTTTAAGAATGTGCTAGATGTGTTAAGGTGAAGAGAGAGTAAAGCACCTTTTCTTTCAAGATATTGCAGTACATCTGGTAATTCATGCCATACATTAAGGATACCATGAGAAAAAAGGGTTTTCTTTTCATTATTGCCCTTGTTTAATTTAAAGGAGAAGTATAGTGCCGATATAACTATCTACATACATATAAAACTCCTTTATACTAAGCCAATTCTTAACAACAATGGTTTAAAAAGTTTAGTGAAGAAACAATAGTTGTTGTTTACGTCCCCTATTAGTTCTAGTGAGAGCTGACATTTTGTCCTCCCTCACTCCCCCCTCCCTTTCCCTCTTGAAAGTTAGGTAACACGAGAAGAAAAAAAAGGCCTAACTGCTATTGGTTAAGCAATGTGCTGACCTTTGAACCTCTTCAATCAAGCTTGTTTACATTTGGAATACAGGAGATTACAGAGGCTTGGAGTACCTAGGCAATACATTACACAGTAGGCAAAAATGTCCAGGGGAGGTTACCTTTTCATGGAACACTGTCCGGTACACGTCACACACACATTTCCTGGTGCGGGTGTTTTCCAGTACTGTGTAATAAATCATCCTGCTACACATGAAACAACTCCTGTGGCAAATCTCTTCTTGCTAAAGTATAGTACTGCATATTTAAAGATGTAATATAACTATACTTCTCCTTTAAGTGTTGACAAAAGCAGAAATGGGCTTCCTTCTACAGTTTTCCTTGTATACAATTACATCCAAAAAGGTATATTTTAGAGACATCAGACCCAAAATATACAGTAGTTTCCCAAAGTTATTTATGAATATAAGCCTTGGAAAACCAGTAACTTTGCTTTCTCTATAAATCTCTTTCAGTAGTCTAGCTTATTAGGAAGTAATAGCTTGCAGTGACTCCCTGAAACTTTTAGGGCGCTTGTCATAAGACCATCTTTTTTGAATTTTTGTTTTACATTTGCTACTATGTTCTGACTAAAAAAATATTGGTTTGCTGATTTTCTTGTATTCTAGTACTCTTGTGCAGTGTTGTACCTCAACTCTCCAGACATTATTTTCCTTTGTGATACCAATGTTCCCAGAATTACAGAGCATATTTATCAAATAGGCAGTAGTGGAAAATTTGGGTCTTAAATATAAATAAAGAAACAAAAATGGTCACCTCCAAATGACAATTTTTCCACAAAAAAAGTTGTTTTTGTTGTGATATAATAACCACTTCTAATTATCAGACAGTAACTTCTATTTGAGTGTGATGGATAAACAGATTAATCTGATGATCAGTTAACCTTGACTATAACAACAATACAATTTGTAATCGTAAAATCATGATGAATCAGTTTTTCCTATTTAGAATTGAAAAACTTGTGTGGTAATCTCGCCGGAACACCACTAGATCTCACACGATAAACTCAGAAAGACCGAGAGCAGTCTTTCTGAGTGTAATAAATTTCGCCCTTTAGTATTGACATGTTCTCTTGGTAAATGATAAACCAGAGTTTTTGGAACATTCCATCAAAATGGAACCACAAATACTGTTTTGTCCTGTTTGTAATGAGAGATTGCCAAATTTATTAGATTTCAAGGAGATATACTAAAAATGCTGTGTACCCTAGGTTTCAGTAGCTTGAACTATTGGAAAGATTCTTCAATAGCCAATTTTTAAAGAACTAAATGCTTGTTAGTCAAGGGGGTGATTCTTTGAAGGGGATGGGGTTTATATACTTGCCGATGCCTCTCTTTTCTGCAGAACTGGCTCTTGACTCATGTTACAGCAATTTTCTTTCCTTCATTTTCAGCACAATGATAGAGAAAATAATTCATTTGTCTAACTTGCATAGCCCTGACCCTAGGCCACAATGTTAAAATCCTGCCCATACAAACATGTTATCACCATCTTTTCCAGTTAACTGTAGTTCTATATAAAATAAACCAAACAAATCCCATGATGGTATCTACCTGCTAATGACTACAAGAAATAGTAAAATCACATCAGTGTCGGACAATATAAAAAAAAAGATCTCTGCATTTGGAGCTGGCTGGTATGGCGTCCCTCTCAAATGCTCCCACCATTAGACAGGGCATGGCAAAGCCACATATAAGTGCAGGTACCTCAAAGATAGATAACAGTAAATAAATTACACTATTTACTTCAGGCTCTTCACACTTTTGCCCTAGCCATGAACCTCTAATATGAGTAAACTCATTAAAACTATCCTTTAGATAGCAATCGCAATAGTTTCATTACTATTAAAATCTAAGTAGCTCATCTCTTCTGTTAGAGGATTTGGCTGTCTAGGCCATGTAAACTTGTAAAAGAACACTTATTTTGCAGAATGTGGCTGTGAGTTCTGGGACGGGTCAAGCAGACTTTGAGCATTTGGAGAAAGTCCTGTCTGCTGTCCCTCAAGTTCGGTACATTTGCCTGGATGTGGCCAATGGATACTCAGAGCAGTTTGTTCAACATGTGAAGGATGTTAGAGCCAGATTTCCTAAGCACACAATTATGGTAAGAAGGAAGAATATATCTCTTCATTTCATTCGCACAATTGTCTGGTTTGCGCCTATTATTAATCACAGATATTTTTGTTTCCAGGCTGGAAATGTTGTTACTGGGGAGATGGTAGAGGAGCTGATCCTATCTGGAGCAGATATTATAAAAGTTGGAATTGGGCCAGGTACTCTCCCATGCCTACACCTACACAAGCAGCAAATTACTTGCAAAGTTTTAAGGCTTACTAATAGAAATAGACCCCATTACACTTCATATAACTTACAGAAGAATTCCCTTACATTGCCACATTCATCTTATTTGATACAGAAACCTTGACCACATTGTTATATCACATGTACATCCAGTGCTGCAGTTTACTTATCCTCTGCTTTATTTCATCTTTAGGTTCTGTCTGTACTACCCGGAAAAAGACTGGAGTTGGATATCCGCAGCTAAGTGCAGTTATAGAGTGTGCAGATGCCGCACATGGACTTAATGGCCACATTATATCAGTCAGTATATAAAATATGTATAATAAATGTGTATATTAGCATGTATAGTTTTTTAGGCCTATCCTGGCTATTTTTTTCTATACATTGTGCATGCATATGTTAATGAAAGTGCTTCTCTCATACTAAATAGTCTTTATTAATGAATACCACTAATGGAAAAACATTTCTTGAACATATTAAGCATAATACATTTAATATACATTATCTTTCAGATAATGTGTTCCTTGGAGTGTGTAGCAAGCCAACGGGGGGGGGGGGGGGGGGGGTTGGGTTGCAGAGTTCTCTTTCTAGTGTCAGCATTCACATTCAGCACCTCCAGGGTTATTGATCCACATTAGCTTCATCTACAATACTGTACACACATTTTAAGCAGGTGTGGAAAAAGACTAGCAAGAAATTGGGGTATGGGAACCATCTGACAACTGGAGAACAGCGGCAGTAACAGAAATTTGAGTACCAGGGAATCTTAAAATAAATCAGAAGGGTTTATTATAAAAACAAGTCAGAAGTGCCAATAATTATATTTGTGAATGCAGTACTTTAAAAATAGTAGTTAGAAAACTTGGTGAAGGCTTGAAGCAGAGAACTAGTCAACTTGAACTACTTGGTACAGAATTCTTCAGTAGGCCCTGTTCTGTTCTCTATCCATTCAGTAAGTGAGGGTGGTATCCTCTGTTCCTCCATTACTTATGTTGGAGCATGTTTATGTCACCTTTTAAAAGGGACAAACCTGATCTAAGAAAATCAGAAAGGATTTCTTATTCTGGGTGCCAGGGCTTTGGTGTATATGGTGTATGAAATCATATATATGTTTTCTTTGTAGGATGGAGGGTGTGCCTGCCCAGGAGATGTTTCAAAAGCCTTTGGTGAGTTTTCATATTTAAGAAGTATAGGCTCCTCCATACTTATCTTGGTGGGCAAGTTGGAGTTTAGATCAGTAAGAGTTTTATTCCAATGGTTTCACATCCAGTAATGGCCTATGAGACTTACTTTGTCAAACCAGAATTGTAACCTCTAATCTCATAGGCAACAGTTAGGTGCAAATGTGAATGATTCAACTGTTGAATTTAATATCAATTTAAATAAACGAATGAGATGGATGTTACTACACCTAACAAAGTAAAATTAGGAGAGACTATGCATGGGAGAGCCATTTTATCAGCAAGGAGGTGCATATTACTACAATATAAATTAATTTCTGGTTAGTTCTGGTTCTTAAACCATGGGAAGTTAGGAATCTGGAGTTATTCTTTGGATAGATATATGAAGGTATTCTACCTATTTGATGAAGTTGTATCTTTATAGTACAAATTTGCACTTACCGGTAATCTGTATTAGTCTATTTCTCTTCTAGAAATAAAAAGTACAATTTTTGAGTGAGTTTATTCAATTCACATTTTGGTTTTTGATTTGCAGGGGCTGGAGCAGACTTTGTGATGCTAGGGGGGATGCTCTCAGGACATACAGAATCTGGGGGAGAGATAATAGAGAAGAATGGAAACAAGTATAAGATGTTCTATGGAATGAGTTCTGAGACTGCAATGAAGCGACATGCAGGCGGGGTAGCAGAATACAGGTAACCTTAGGAGCAAAGATGAGTAATTATTACTGATGGTGTCTGGTAGAGCCTGATGCCCTAAGTCTAATGATCAAATTATTTAGCTCTGCATTTTACTAAGAAATTGAATTTCGAGCACTTTAACGTTAATTTCACTCCTTTACATTTTACTTAAGGGCTTCAGAAGGAAAGACTGTTGAAGTTCCTTACAGAGGGGATGTAGATGAAACCATCAAAGACATCCTTGGAGGAATTCGGTCCACCTGTACATATGTGGGAGCTTCCAAACTGAAAGAACTTAGTCGTAGAACTACCTTTATAAGGGTGACCCAGCAACTTAATCCCATGTTCAGCATCCCTTGAGAGAAATATGCAGTGACTTCCTTGATCACCATTCATCAACATGTATCCCTCTGTTTTGTAAGAATCACATTTCTATTTGCAGTCCTTAAAGTCAGGAGCTGCATCTTTTCAACCAGTGTTAGTTCATTTTTAGTCCTGTACTTGTAACTTTTTTCCCAACTCACCTTTCTATTATTTTGTTGTGAATATTGTTATAATCTAATAACGGCCATGACATACTAAAAGTCATTTTCTTATGTCTGCATATTATCATTCCATTCAACTGACCTGCATGTATCTTGGGCACATTTTGCATATTTTACTTGCAGGCATATTTACCTTTCCAGAGTAAGTGACCAAATAACACTGACAGCTGTGGGCAGAATTCAACTATCCTGTAGATCTTGTTACTCTGCTGGTTTGCTTCTAATTATTTTTTCTGGTGACTCTTTCTTTCATTTGAGGGACAGAACTTCACAGTTGTACCTGTATCTCTAGGAAATTGAGTCTAGACTATGTGCCCTCTGTTGTATTGCACAACAGATGTATCTTACTTTACTCTTTATTACAAAAGTAAATGCTGCCTAGTAACTCCATAAAACAATCATACAGATTTAATGATATAACAAAAAGTAATCATACGTTTGCTGCACATTTTTACTTATTCTTCAAGTTACTGCCTTTTATAAGACCTAACAAGTGCTGCTTGTGCTGACAGCATGTATATACATAATACAAGGAGCCAGATTTTAAGATGTGCCACCACCCCTAAGACCACCTCCTAGAATTCCATAAAGCTTTTTTATTTAAATTTGTATTATTTGTCACCATATGTTTGCTGACACTCAGCTGTTGAGCATTATTTCAGATACAGCACTCAGTGGTGATGAATTTATGGGCATTTGATCTGAGCAAACCTTTCTTGACTCCATTTTCCAGAATGCAAAGGACAGGAAACCCACCCCCTAACAGTCTTTATGTCTGTTACAGCAGACCTTATATGACCAAAATCAGGTATGGGTGTTTTCTAAGTTACTGGAAAAAAATGCTAAAAACACAGCACTTTTTAATGCATTCTTTTAAATGCAGTACAGTACATGCACTTTTGGGCTACATTATATAATGTTGATCAAACAATGGTTCAGAATCAGAAATGAGCAAATATGAAAGTAGGAATATATAGAACTTTTAGGCCATGGGCCTTTCTCTAAATTCTGATGTGTTAATAGGATCTAATAAAAACTTGTTTCTATTTCTTCCTTACTACATTCTACTGATTTTCAAAGAGGACCAGTCTTTTTGATGTTGAGTATGAGTAAATCTGTTTGTAACTAGTGTTGAAATTTTCTTGCGTGAAATTTTCAGTTGATTTTTCTTATGAATAAACTGTCTCTATTTTAAACTAATGTGCAGTGAATTGTGGAAAGTTTATATCCACACACGTTTCCAGTATTAACACGATTTATTTTAGCACTTTAGAGGAATCATTATACAGCGGTACCTTGAGATACAAACTGCTTGGCATACAAATTTCTTGAGATACGAATTGTGATTCGGACCGTTTTCCTGTTTGAGATACGAGCTGAAATTTGAGATCCGAACTGTTGAGGCCGGAAAGGATTAATTTCATATGTATTATTTTAAAAAGGGATAATTGGTTTGAGATACGAACTGTCTTGAGTTACAATCTCGGTCACGGAACAAATTAAATTCGTATCTCAAGGTACCACTGTAGATTTAAAGCAAGGCTTACTAACTTCATATATCTGGTGAGTGCACTCACAATGGGGGATTGTGGATATTGAAGTCTATTTTATACTTCCCATGCTTTAACCTTTTTTTAAAACTATTTTTTTTACCATCATCCACTATTTTCACCGCCTTGCTTTGTTTTTGAGTGTCTTGTGTGAGCCTACAGCACCCTTATATACTGGTGGAGGCTGTCTGTTCATTTACAGACTATAAGATTTTGAATGATAAAGGCACCAGGTGTGGCCTGTACGGTATATCTTTGCATTTCCTTTTTAACTGATGGTGAATGGTTTACTCATTTAAAGAAGATACTGGAGGTGATGTCCTTTCATTCGGAAGCAGCAGCACAGTTTTCGAATGGAACTAAAGTTTTGGACATTGCTTTTTAACATTTCCAGTGATTTTATTCTCCATTTTAAAGGATAAGTCTCGCATTTAGTGCTGCTTTTGATTTTAGTTCACTGTGCTTCTCCATTGTTTATTATATTTCTTTCAACCTTAAATATAAAACCTGTATAATCCTATATAATAATATAAATGTAATATAAACCACTGCATACACCTAAAGCCATAATTCTTATTTAATATGTAATGTGACTAGTATAAAGAAGCCTGAGGGGCTGATTGACTAAAGGGTGAATTCACCTCGCTGCAATTCTAGTCGCATCCCCAGAATAGTAGCGAATTCACTTCTCATTATTGACTAAGCAGTGAATAGACGTGTTGAACAAGTGGACAGCGGCGATTGCTGTCGGATGTGTTGTGTAGCGTAGTCTGTCAGATACAAGTTGGATGCGGAGTCCTGTCATCAGTCCCCCAATTCACCACTCTGATGTGGCAAAGTCAAATGGGTGAATTTGGAGCAGTACACGCACTAAGGTGCGAATTTGACTGTCGAATTCGCAAACGGCGGATTCCCATAGTAAATCTGCAACAATTTCCCCATTGTAAAGTTGCGACAATTTTTTAATGTTATATGACAATATTCTTATTATAAATAAGACAGTAGCAGCCTATTGCGAGTATCTTTATCTGGCAAATTCGCACCTATACGCAACAATTTGCACTTTAGTGAATAACCCCCGTAGTCACATTCGCTCCTTCAACACACTCCACCGCTTAGTGAACAGTAGAAGTAGCCGTACATGCAAAGTGATATTAAGTGCTCTGTAAGATTGTGATCATCGTAGTCGCCCGAATTGGTTACGTATTCGCAATATCACAGAGTTTGCTCAAAAAGCAAACATGGGGAAGTGTCAAATAGATGCAAATTCAGAGCTTTATGTGACTGTTTGGCCTGAGTGTTTTGGGTCTTGTTGAAAATTTGAGGACCAGGAGAAAAAAACTGAGCACAATTAAGTTTAAATATACTGAACGTTCAGCATCAGGTTCACTTAAAAGAATTTAAACAAATGTATTTTACTGTTTGCATCTCACTGGACTAGACTGGATGGCTCAGCTGCTTTTACTGCTCTCACACTCCATGTTGGTACAATATTCAAGCAAGGGAAACCTTTATCCATGCTATAATAATGTTAATAAAACTCGTTTGTATACAGTTATATAATATTCTCTGTTTATTCCATCTATTTTTTTTTTTTACATTAATTAATAAATAAATTTATTCTGAAGTTTAAATCCAGCTTCACTACCTTCATTTTTGGTAATATCCAACAAAATACCAAGTATATGATGTTTTGAGAACAATATAAAACATTTATTAAATTTATATTTTTTATTTATATATATATATATATATATATATATATATACTGTGTGTGTATATATACATATATTTAATTCTGGAAATTTATTTGTAAGTACACACATTTAGTTTTTTTTTTTTACTATTGAGCTGTTTCTGTTGTAAAATGTAAATAATTATTCTCCATTATTCATGGGTTATTTATCAAGCATTTTTGGGATTTTTAAAGATCAAAAATAACTTTTTGATATTAAAAAAAAAATGCATAAAAAAGTTATTTCTTACATGGCAAAAAGAGTATTTTTAAATGGGCAATACTGACATAATCAAATAAAGTCTGTTCTTCCAGCAATAGGCTTTTAAAAAAACCTTTTCGACTTTGATAAATATCCCCCATATTGTTTAGCCATGCACAATGTAGAAGTGATTTATAAAGTAATAGATACAAATATTAGCTAGGGCTCTGCTCATAGAATACCCAAGCACACATTTAGGGCTCCAAAGAAATGTGCTGCTTATTGTGGAACTGATAAGAACCTTTCTTCAAAATACCTTCATTTTTATAATTGTCAATGTTAGAAGAGGACTACATCCCAAGACAAACTTACAGAAAAAGATCACCGTTGGTTACTTCGGTATACAAATATCTTTCTGATTCTCAGTTAAAGCAGACAGCAAGTCTGAACTGTGAGCCAAAGAATTCACTGTACTTGTGGCAACATAAATGTAGTATGTATTGTGCAAAATAATTTACAATTGTCGAGTCTTTCTGATGGTTGTCATAAAAAAATAGTAATGCTGCAGAACTTGTTAAACATAGGTCTCTTCACATTATTTCATTACAAGTCAGTGTGACATTTTTATAGATTGTAATAATTCTGCCATGTTTGAGTAGACCAGCTTTTTAAATCCTGACAGTTTAACCAGCTGTCGGAATCCCATTGTTAGTTTTATTTGGAAAGGGTACTTCTGTTAGAGTCCATGGAATGTAACACATGATTCTGATTTGGAGAATCCCAGGTTCCGTGTTCCTCTGTTCACTGCTTGTGCCCTTGAGCAAATCACATGTTTTCCTTGCGTAACCAGGAATGATGAGATCCAGAGGGCAGGGATATTCTATGTGTGAACATTTCTGAGCAAATTTAATAAGGGGGGAATGACAATAATGTTTATAATGAGCTACCCAAAGTGAAGTTTCAGTGAAAAGAAAATAAATTATTTTCCTGCATCGTTTCCCCCTAAAGAATTCAGAAAGTTTAAGTATGATGTGACAGCAGGCAGATGATAAGTCCGAATTTTTTGACTGGTTTCCAGGAGAAATAATCAACAAAGTTTGAGGTCACCGTGTTTCCCCTGTAATATCTAATAATACTGTCTGAATAGTGCAGGTTGGCTCCATGTTTGCTATGACTCGGGATTAGCACAGAGTGAGGTCTACTTTGGTTTAACACTCTCGAACCATGAGTTCTTTTGATCCATGTACTTGGCTCAATTCTTTACTCTCAAAGGAAGCTATAAGTTGTCGAGAGCCTGGACGTCTGGGTGTGAATCGCTCTGTGACACAGATAGACTTGAGAGGTCCAACATCGCTGTGTGGTAAAGACAAAGTGTTAAGAAAGAGCAAACCGCATGAAGCAAAGCTGCAGTAAAAACATACATGTGCCCTTTGTTACTCATAACTAGCACTAGAACTGCCATTTGGTATTTCTTCTTTCCAGAGAAAACTGTCATAACCTACCTTACTTCACTGAACACCCTCCCTTCAACTATACTATAACATCTGGAACAGCCACCTTAACCAAGCTTCCTTCATCCTTATGTATTTTCATCCCTAGGAAAAATTCTACAATTTTCCTGCTCTTAAAGGCTATCCTCAAAGCAAAGCAATCACGTCTTAACTGGATATAGGGAGGGGTTTACCACATTGATTGACTGATTAAGGATTAAAATTTAGGTTTGTTTGTTTACTACTTCAAGCCACAGCAACTGCCAATCTGAAAGGTATTGGAAAAGTAATGCGATGTAGGTGCCTTAGAAGATATGTCTATGAGAGAAGTGGTGTTTGGGAAAGAGCCAGAAGACAAGAACACATACCCGACTTGTATGACTTTCGGACTCTGAAGGCCAGGTCCTTCCACGTGGAAGGCAGCATTGTGCAATGTTATCTCTAGTGGGTTCTGGAATAAAATCTCTGCTTCGATCTGTTGACCAACTATAGCATCACCACGAACCTGAAAGACATTAATATTCACAAACATAATATAAATATATAATATTACACCTAACCTACCTCTTATCACAGTATACATAAAATAGTGGACTGACAAAGATAATGACAGTAAAGCATCCCTCCCCCAGAGTAAGCACTACATAGCAAAACTCACTAACTTCAACACAGGAAGACATATTGGGGGTTATTCACTAAAGTTAGAATTGTTGCCTATAGGTGCGAATTCGCCAGATAAAGACAGTCGCAATAGGATACTACTGCCGCAGTCATGTCTTTATAATAAGAATATTATGGGAAAATGGTCGCAATTTTAACATTAAAAAATTGTCGCAACTTTACAATGGGGAAATTGTAGCAGATTTGCTATGGGAATCTGCTGTTTGCGTATTCGACAGTCGAATTCGCACCTTAGTGAATAACCCCCATTGTGCTTCCTAATACACATCCACATTTTTATTATTTACCTTGATGACTAGATCTGGAGTCCTTGTTCTAAATGTGTGCTGTTTGGCAAGTTTCTGACCCGTCTCTTTCACAACTCCAGAAACAGTGAGCATCATGGCGCCCTGATCCACAATTTCATTACGGTACTCTGCGTAACTTATTGTCATGCCAGTCGCCTTTGCTGTTGTTCAGAGAAGGAAGAAAAATATGGTGGTAAATTTTGCATATCATAAAACTGTGGAATAGCATAATTCAAGGGATAAGTTAGCGGTTGTCTTGGCCTGGTCAGCCTTTACACTTTGATTTCAAGAAACCTAAGAAATTCTTTGAGACACTGACTCTTATTGTGCCAGACAGTGCTGTAATTATGTGCACACAGTGCATTGTGTAGTTCTCTGACCCTTTCTTTCCTGCTCAATGAACCACATCCCCAATAACCAGTGATTTCCCTAAAAATTTTCTTTATACTATCCACTGCACCTGTTCCTTGTATGGCAGATTTTGTGCTGCCCAATTAGGGTGTTTGCTCAGAGGAATTTATTTCATGCAATTTATGCATGTTTGTAGCTCTCATTAACTGCACCCGAACTCATAAAACATTGATATAATGTGAACATACGGTGCTGTTTGATTATGCATTTGTCAATTTGAACAATTTTGTAAGTATTTTCATATACATCATTCATAAGTTTTCATCAGCTGATGCACGTTTCATATGTAAATGGATTATCTACAATTATAAAATGCTTACAAAACACATGGCAAACGCATAGTCAAATTACGCGAATTTAGAAGTTAATTTCATGTATGTTTTAAATGATCCTGTGCACACAGCATTAATATTGGAGATTTTATGTATTCAATGTTGTAAAATATATTATTGGGGCCCCCCTTGGGACCCAGAGTTCAGTGTAAGTGTAGCTTTGCACTCCTTCTACTTTTAACAAAAGATAACTGTTATTGAAACATTTAAATCATACCTTCGCCTGGATTCAGTGCGAGCTCACGGTTTTCATTTTTAAATGATTCTTTGCAGACTCCATTATAATACATGACAGCAACACACATATTCAAGGACACACAGCGACGACTGCTACTGCCATTCTTCAATAACACGCGAACAGTAACATCCTTGCCCATGATAACTCCATCTTGTGACTCAACCGTCATTAAAACATCATCTGTTTCTGCTGTATCCGCTACTGCCAATGTTTTGTTGCCGTACTGTGCAGCTGTTCTCACTGAGTTCCGCTCTTCTGCTGAACCTAAGGGTGAGCAAGTATGAGTAATGGTCATGTTTTGGTAAATTCCTGGTTTGATCAGCTATCAATGGCAGAGTATGTCTTAAATAAGCCTACATTGCTGAAACCATATTCATGGTTTTGTATATGTGTATTTTTTTTTTTTTTTGCTCTTCTCTTTTCTTTACTACACTGTTTGCCATTGCCTTTATTACTGCAATAACATAAACAACAGGATGACTAATCTGCTGACTGACCACCGATGAAGCTAGTAACCCATGGGCCTTATTCATGAAAGTCCAAACAATCACATAAAGTTCGGAATTCATATTAATTTACCACTTCCTGATCTTTACCCATTCAGCAAACTCTGTGATGTGGCAAATTTACGTCCAATTCGGACGCTTTGCAACAGTCACAGTTTTACAGAGTGCTTCACACCACTTTGCGTGTTCGTGCACAGGTAATTCACCCGTTCACTGGATTCTGTTGCGGCAGTGAAATTGGCAAGGCAAATTGTGTGACGTTCATCAGTTTTATTTTGCCAATTAGGCAAATTAGGGGGCTGATGGTAGGGCTGCTAATGTTTGATTTCACTACACTACTTCTGTTTAGTGAATAAGTAGTAGAGATTTCACAATTATTGGTGCATAAAGACCTGAAGTATTGAGAAATCAAATTGACAGTCTAATTTTCACTTTGATGAATAATCCCCTCTTTTCTCTCTGTCTTGCAAATCATACAATTCCATTATCTTTCTTCACCCATATCCCATGTTCCTGCATGTGGCATGATGCATTTGCCCCCTTCCTTTCTGTGGTTGAAGGTGTTATTGTTTGCGCACTTATGCCCCAATGAGATCCCAAGGAACTGGTGTTGTTTCTACCCTTGCACCCCTGAGACTGACCAAACATTTCATCTCATAAAAAAGGATCCGTTTGTCCTATGATGATTAGACTGCAAAATGCGACTGTGACCCAAATGATTTGAAGAAAAGATACTAAAAGCAAACATTTCAATATCCATATCACTATAATGCTTTACTCGAAGGCTCGAGAATTTTAAAGGAACAATATGGTATTTTTGCCCCGCCATTTCTCTTTAAAACCACTGACTTTCAGTAAGAGCTCTCAGCAAAAGCGTGGAAACTTACAGGGCTGGGCAACCTAGGATTAGGCAGAGGTTTATTTTCTTAAAACAGATAGAAAAATGACTGTAACCACAAGGAAGAAAAATAAACTCAAAATAATACAATTCTGAAATTCAGATTTGAAGATACAATTTTTATCAGTGCTTTGTAGAAAACTGTCAAACTGCTGGTAAAAAAAAAAAGTATATAAATAAACTAAATGTGCGATGTAATCACTGCAAAGTACTTGTGGATTATGATTACCTTCTGCGTATTTGTATAGGTAAGTGATGTCTTCTCTGGCATTTGAACCAACTGCTTTTGTGCTGATGCAGTGACCTACAGCTCTTTCCTCCACGTGCACTTTCTTAAATTGACCATTTTGCATCCTCTGATAAAAGACCTTGTCACTGTTCACCTATGAAATAAATAATAATCCCACACCGATTGGTTAAAAAAATATACAATATGTTTGATCAGCAAAACAAAACAAGTTCATTAGAAAACTCAGCTAGTAGTTATCTTAAGAAATATCAAGTTTTTATAATAAAAATTTTGTTCGTTGCTTTTTTTTTACTATTTTTAGTAACACAGTTTGTAAGGCCCAAATAAGTCAGTGAATTTTAAAACGAAAGGCAAAAACGCAATTGTCTTCAAAAAAGGAAGGAAAAAACCAATTCCTTCCTGATCCCAAATATGGCACGTTATATATCAGTTGTTTATCAAATATTTCACTTTTCTCTGGATCACAAACCCATCTGCAATAATCTCATTACCATACAGCAACAATATCCAAAGAAAAACGAGAGCAAAGGTCGTCATTAAGCTGTATTTCATGGAAGACCACACAAGATGTTTAGAGCCTACAATGACCCTTTTTCAAAATAAAGTTATGATAGCTCAAAACATGGTGTGTGGTTTTCAGTTAAATACAGCTTAATGATGAGCATTTGCTCACGTTCAATTTTGAATATGGTTGCTGAACTGTTATTTGATCTAGAGGCATAAGGAAAACTGATTAAGGGGGTAATTCAGAATAGTGCGAAGTGAGGTGCGGAGTCCTCGCCTCACTTCGCA
>WMED01001107.1:0-29252 GCA_019650415.1 Pipa parva
TGGCGTCCCCCACCTGGCATCCCCCACTCACCTCCTCCAGTGTTACAGCAATGCTTTTCCTCTGAGCCCCACTCCACAATGAGGTAAGTGGAATGCGACGGCACTCCTTGGCTGCTTTGGGTTTTCTCGGCTCCCAAAGCAGCCAAGGAGCGCCGTCGCATTCCACTTACCTCATTGTGGAGCGGCACTCAGAGGAGGTGCGTCACTGGAATGCTGGAGGAGGTGAGTTTGGCTATGGGTGAAGTGGGCGTCAGCATCCCTCAAATAGATTGTGCCCTGGCCAGTTGCCCACATCGCCCAGCGCTAGAACTGGCCCAGATCACTGTTAGCAGGGACCGAGACTGCATCATTAGCAATCAGCACCCTAGAAATTGCATAACTTGTGACATCACTGACGTCTACATACCTGACAGCTTACAGAGGGAGGATCCATGGATGCAATCTCTCTCTGAGTTGGGTAATGATGCTGATTGCAAATGATGCAGCCTCAGTCTCTGCTAACAGTGATCTGACAGTGATCACTGTTAGCAGGGACCGAGACCACATTATTAGCAATCAGCATCATTACCCGACGCATCAAAGAGAGATCGCAGCCTTGGATCCTACCTCTGTGATCTGTCGGGTATGTAGACGTCAGTGACGTCACGCGCGTTATGCGATTTCTAGGGGTTCCGCCAGAAATTTTATTACATCAAAGGGTTCCCCTGAAGAAAAAAGGTTGAAAAACACTGGTATACACCACTATCTGCATTATGCTGCATTTGGAACATGGCATGATGGTGCAGTTTAAAGTGGACCTGTCTCTTAAAAGCCTGTTTTTAAGAAGCAAGGGGTAAGAGTGCAGTAATACAAGCAAACTCTCAGCTTCTTTTCTCCCCCTATGCCTGACTTCTCAAGTCCAAGGAGGCAGGGCTAAAACTAGAATTGACATTATAGCTCCTCCAGTGCGATCCCTGGAATATTGTGATTTAAGGGATCTAATTGGAGGAACTATAATGTCAATCTTCCTTTACCTCCCACCCCCTTTCACTTGAGATAACAGGCTTTTAAAGTGACAGGTCCAATTTAAAGCTCCAAGAGGGCCCACAGAGGCCTTGAGCCACCAGGAGTTTTCCCTGTATCCTGCTGGGCAATTCTGACACTGATCACCTCTACTGTATCCATTACTGTTGCCAGTGAGGTCGCCTGTATTGTTGCTGAACAGTCACCTTTTTCTTTACATTAATTTCAATGCTAGACCATTTATAGTTCATTTTTCCCTTTGTCGCTATATTTGAGGGAAATGTTACCGAAATAGTAGCAAAAACCCTACTGTAAGTCTCTCAATTTATCACTGTCATCTTGGAAGTCAAATTAGTGAATTCACACCAGTACACTGATATGTTGAATTCCCAAAAAATTCATGCATTTTGCAGTGGTTGGATGTAAAAAGTGTGCAAATACGTAGATGGAAGCACAGGGCATAGCCACGCCCCCTCTACCTCCATAGTCACGTCCCGACCACCTCTCTGCTTTTCTCCTGACCATCTCATAACAGATGCGGTCGGAGTGAAAGGGACTGCGCATGCCCCAAGCTATCCATCCAATAGCTAGAAACATATCTTGTCCCTTCTTTCTCTTATACATTCTCAACAGTGATTATGCAACCCCTGCTGTTTGTTTTATTCTGCAATTCTGCCCCTGTAGAAAACAGGTGTAATGCCATTGTTAATGATATGTATTAATAACCATTAAGTATCTACATCTCATGTATAAATATTCCCATATGCACATTCCCAGGCTATGAGAATCCTGAGGGACACAGGGCCCACTTACACTTTGGAGTAGGCATAGAATATAATATATACATGTGGGGCATTTAAGTTAATATATAGAGGATAGGGCGTCAGTGGTTCTTGCATAAAAATAAACCACAATTATTTAACAATACATACTTGATAGGTAGATGTAGAGAGTTGCAATTTAACATTTCAGGAGCAAGTATTCACATATATATGATATATGAATGGGAGAAGTGAGAACAAGAGAAAGTAAGTGAATGCAGACATAAGCAATCACCTATTTCCCACCAGTGGATTTAGCTCCCATTCAGCTTTCATGAGGCCTTAGGTGAGTTGTGGGTGGCTCCAAACATCTGTATGGACCTTCATAGAGCTTACTCTACAGATAAGTCTATGCCCTGGTCCCTAAACCTACCCTTGATGAACCCTGAAAGTGTATCTTATTTTCATTAGGACTATACTAGGCCCCCTAGGCCACTAAGTTCCTGGTGGGGTCTTATGCTGCCCAGCTATAAATTCTATACTGTCCACTCTCACACTCGAAGGTGAGCTAGACGTGATAGATATATCCCTAAGGATAGGTTCTCTCTTTAAATGCCCTCCAGCCTTCTGGTAGAGACAGAATGCTGCTCCTGCAACAACTCTCTGGCAAAAGACCAAGAATAAACCCATATACCAAGTTATATAAACTAGGGTGAGCCCTAACTGGTTAATCTATCACTGGGCGGAAATCCAGTGAGGCCCTGCTAAATGTGACTCACAATAACAAGTGTCATATTACAACAGGTCACTAGAGGGAGCTCTGATTAGAGTCACTAAAATATAACATGGTAAGAAATGGTGAATTTGAAGCATTTCCAATGCATCCAAATTCACCAGTGCTACACAGGTCTACAGGGCTTTTACATATCTTCTAGGTCATCTGGTAGGAAAGGCCATACAGGAATTGATTCTTCATTAATGGGGTGACTTTACCTTGAATCTTTAAGGCTTACTCATTCCTTAGTTAAGTAAAACTATAATGTAGGAAAATACTGTCCGTGGCACATTTGCATTGATGTATATAAGTGTATTTACATAGACAGGATAAATGTGGTCAGTAGGAGAAAATAAATGTAGTCTTCCAACTGTGGGAGTGTGAGGACCTACTGGAAGCTTTGCTTTGTTTTCAGAATAGCTTCATTCCATGTTGCTTGTTCTCAGCAATGTTTCTGCATTATGTATGCTTCAAAGCTGCTGTACTTTGTAGGCATGAATTCTATTACTTTTCCATGAAAGTGATAAAATAATTCATTTGAAAGCTGAACTACATTTCTGACTTAAACTATATGCTTTAGGATGTGAGCAGCAAGCCTTAATAGGTGACATTTTATGTTAATAGCTTGTCATTTATAGTTTGAGAGCCCCTTGTGTTATTCAATATATTTTTTTCTGAAGAGTTTTTGAGCTGGTAGAGACAAATGAGTCATAACATTTAAGCTCTCTATCATATTCACAGCTGTTAGAGTTATTACTCTGAAGGGCACAGAGATAGTCATCTTGAGATAAGTATCTATATGATGGTTAAATGTACAATTCTTATGTGGTCCCAATTGCATTTGCAACTTCAAAGCATGCTGCATTTTATCACTTTTTCCTGTAACAAAATTGAAACAGTGGAGATCGATTTGCTTCTTACCCTCGAGAAAGAATATTTATTCCAATGATTGAGATCAAAGATCATTTTCTTTACAGAATAATGGAAGTTTAGCTCCTATTTACTTTGGGGAGAATGGAGGGGAGGTGGTTTCACAGCTAAAGTGCTTCTTCTTCAATCAGAATGAAAAATGAACATTGTACATCAAGCTGGTGCACCTAATTGCTTGTATTACTAGGTCCTACTTGAGCTTGTATAACACCAGGGAAGTTATATTCTTTACATATCCAGCATTTGTTGCAGATTAAAATAGTAGACATGCATTAGGGTTTGTTTTTTTTTAAATAATAACTGCACCTAATGAGAATGCACCACGGATAACAAAGAGAAGAAAACATTATCGGTTGTGTTAGTTATTCATTTGTGACATGAACCTGTGTCATTGACTAAAGCTAACTCAAACTTCCCAATAATGTAGTTTATTTATAGAGCACCAAACATATGTACAATGATGTACTGTAATGCGAAAGAAGAAATAATAGCCCAATACATTCTACTACAAACTACGGACCGGAATGGTTGCAGTCTTGATGGGAGTATTGAATAAGGGAAAGACAGAAATTATCAAGCAGACGTAAGTTATACAGAAGTGTATTCCCTATACCAGCGAAGGCAAACCTATGACACGTGTGTCAGAGAGGGCACGCGGGCCGTCGCCACTGTTTCTGTCCTCCATTCCCCTAGCGAGTGAGTGCTCTTCCAATGCAGGCCACGGACCTGACTTGACAGTTTTGAGTTGGTGCAATTGCCTTGTCTGTGTGCTTTCTTGTTCATGTGTTGTTCATTACCTCTAATAGTCTACTGTATACTATTTAATATGTGACCCTGCCCTGCTTGCCCTGTTTGCTTACCCTGGCTCATTAACCAATGGCACCATTTTGGGTGTTGAAACCCAGTTACTCCCACAGCAGAAAGTCTAAGGCCCCCACAAGTTTCATTTAATACTTACAATTTAATCTGAAGAACACGATGAGGTCTGAATGATTGTTATCCTCTTAAACAAAAAAATGTTGGTCCAATGAAAGATATGACAACTATTTCCAATAGGATATAATTTTTTCCACTGTACACTTGTCTAGTAAGGAATCCTTGAATATATATAATATATATATTGTTGCATTAAAAGGAAAGGACATACTGGAACTGCAAAAGATTTAAGGGGGTTATTCATCAACGTCCGAATTCGCCCTGCATAGTGTCTCCGCATCTGTTCACGTCAATCCGACTAGGAAGTTATGAATTCACTTCTCCTTACTCATGAAGCAGCGGACAGCATGGGACGCATGTGTAGTGTGGCGTAGTAGGATGAGAAGTCATGCGGAGTGAGGAGAGCTCCTCCAGTGAAGGGTAGTGACGTCAGTCTCATCAGATCCCACTAACTATATACAAGTGAAAAATACTTATTTTTATGTCACCTTGTGCCTAGTTCATGTTTAGTAGTAGACTCATTTAAACGCCATCACCATTTTCACTTTTGTATGAATAGTTGCCTTGCGCAACATTAGAACCCTGCCATCAAACCCCTCATTTCGCCACTCTTTTGTAGTGAAGGCAAACAGGTGAATTTGGAGCAGTACGCCCTGCAGAATCTGCCCCTTCGATAGACTCAGTGACATGCTGAATATCAGAATTACCTGGGCACGCGCACACAAATTAATGCAAAGAATTCCGTAAGTCCACGACTGGAGTAAGCATCAGAATTCATCGTGAATTCATCATATTGCAGAGATTGTTGAATAAGCGGAGTTGGTGAAGTCACAAATGGACGTGAATACGGGCATACACTTGACTGGACGTTGATGAATAACCCCCTGAGAAGTATTAAAAAATTATAAGTAGAATGGAGTAGAGACTTAAAGATTGCTCCAGTTCAACTTTGGCTTTATGGGAAATATGATAATCTTGCATAAATATATAACTAGCCCTTGGAAAAATATTAAGATAAGCTGGTCACTGTCAGGATAGCACAAAAGAGATGTAGTCACCCTCAGAGGCCTGATGAAAAGACATTTAATATCCAGCTGTGGAGGGGGTTAATTACTGTTAGGGCTGTAAAACTGTTGAATAGTTTTTGCAAATATTGATCCAGAGATGAAAATCAGTTGTTGCAGTAATGTTCTCACAAACCCTGTGTGTTTCACAGAGGAGTGTTCTCAATTCCAAAGCTCAGTGCAGCACAGTTTCTTCATGGTCCCCCTACTCTACACACTAGAAACCCTACCTGAGTGTGGGATGTCCACCCAAGCACTCTAGGCACTAGCTACTTATTAACCCTAGTAATGTATGACAAACACTATCCCTCAGTACTTTTATAATAACCAGAAATCTCTTCAAGAATGCTTTCCTCTTCAGTATTAATTCCTCTATAGGATACACTAGTCCTTGGTTTAACCCCAGTGTTCTCCCAACCCACCACGTACCCCTGTGAATCATGTCTTCTCTCACTAGTCTCTGGGGGTTATTCACTAAGGTGTGAATTCGACTGTCGAATTCTCAAACAGTGGATTCCCATAGCAAATCAGCAACAATTTCCCCATTATAAAGTTGTGACAATTTTTTAAAGTTAAGATTGCGACAATTTCCCATAATAAATTTGCGACTGCGACAATATTCTCATTGTAAAGACGTGACTGCAACAGTAGCAGCCTATTGTGACTGTCTTTATCTGGCGAATTTACACCTATACACAACAATTCGGACTTTAGTGAATAATCCCCTTTGTCTCTACCCTTTGTCTCTATGACATATTCTCCCCCTTACCTATCAAGGCTATGAAAAAATGACCAATTCCCAGGCCAAAAGCAATTTCTCTGCAAACATACTTTTTATTCGTAAGGTCACTGACCTATGGCTCACTTTTTTTCATTCACCTAATTACCACACCTGGTAACTTCCTAATTAGCCCTGAGTACCTACCCACACTTGCAACCTGAATTGCTATATTTATTTATATTTATCCTATATTTATAAAAACTCTTCTTCATCCTGTACCAGCCTGTTCAGGTATCGCTAACAGATTGCGGCTGCTGACGTCACATATGCTAATTTTTGATGAGCCAGTGGGGTAGAGGAATACTGTACATAAACCTGCAGGGGTCAATAATGCCACCCATCCCTTAGCCAGGGGGTGGGGCGTGGATCAATACTATTTGGTGAGGGGGGTGGGGTCCGTTCTTCCCACCTGTAAAATAAATTCAAAAATATCTCTATTTATGTATTCTGATATCTTATCTTCTCTATTGATTTGCCTTAATAAATATGTTCTTGATCTGTTGTTGCCACACCAGTGCTTGACAAATATCTTAAGGTCCTCCTGCAGATGTTTTCTGTCTGTCTTTATTCTGCCACTGCAGCTAAATGCCACAAATATTGATATAGCTTGCATGAAGGATGGTTTTTCTTCAAATCATTAACCCTCTATTAAAATGGGGTGTTTCTTAATTATATTACTTTATTTAATTTCACTAACAAACTTTTTTCCAGACCATTTCCACGATCTGTCCACAACATTGTGAGTTTCATGGCAGAGAATGGTTCATCTGGTATTAGTTAAGGAAATAAACACATGATAAGATCTCGGGAATGGAGATACCTCTATATGCTTTTGTAGCAAAAAGTTTATTTCTGATAGAGTTCTTATTTTTATATAAACCCCTTCTCATATATATCTATGGATACTACTCCTACATTAATCTTAAATACAAATGGATATTTATAAACTAATGTAAAAATAACCTTTTTTTCTGTGTATATAACGCCTTGTTGTGATGTTCTACCGCCACCAAGTATTGGGTCAATTTTAGTCAATGCTAAAAACCCCAATGCAGAGATAAGGACAAACATTCTAACACTGGACAATGCTGCACATTCCAGTAACATACAAGATATATTAAAGATTCAACAATTAATTGGGGATATTGGAAGAAAGGGGGGGGGGGGAAACAACTACATTCATGCCGAAGCTTACTACTTGCTGCTTTCCAGCTCCATCACCCAGCATGCAAAGGCATTTTAAGGTCTGTAACCAGTAACTGTGGTGACGGAAAAGTACTTATTTTTGGGCGGCAGTCACTGGCACAGCCTGACTGAGCCACATACGTGGATGAATAAAGAAAACTGAAAAATCAAAACCAATCTCCTTTTATCTCTAGTTACTTGAAAATACGTGTCTGTTTGAAAGGAGTGACTGCATTTCATTTCCATTTGGAAATTGCACTTGTGAGCCAGATTTTTTCTGAGGCATTGGAACTACTGACAACATTTAATATATTCATTTTATTGCTTAATTACTTTTTTGATGAACATCTTTTGCAAGATTCAATATCTAATCTTAGATCTTTCCTTGATAAAGCACCCGATGGCAATAACCTGAAGGCTATACTTTCTTCTTGGTTTTATTTATCTAACATTTAAAGAAACAAGCCATGCCAACAAAAGGCAGGAACGATAATACAATAATTACACTTATGTAGAAATGTAAATTAAACATTGAAAGACATTAACAAAGGAGCAAAGTCCTGCTTCAGTTTGTTTCTCTAATTTCTTTTTTTTTTTTTTACTAAGTTTCAATTCTCTATTTTGGAAATTTAGCCCAGTTTTATAATGTACACTTCCCCGTTGTCCCATAGAAAACATGAAGAATGCCAAGTCAGTAGCCAGCAAACTGAAATTAAAACAATTCATTTTGATTCAGGTTTTGAATTTGAATTGATATAGTAAAAAACCCAACTAGGTAAAAATGGTGCAATGTTCTCTTCAATAGATTTTTACTTTTATGACCCATTTATTACAGTCAGCATTGGCATCACCAAAGATTCAGTTCAGACATCTGGGGTTCAACAGAAATCCAAAATCATACACGACATAAAGTCCCTTTAAGGTCCCTGTATCTCTTACAATTTGCTATAGACTGCACGTACAATAATACATATTCATGAGGATGAACTAGGGACAGGGAGACATAGAAAGGGATGTAATATTCACTTATATACAGTTAGTGGCACATTGTGAGGATGAACTAGGGACAGGGAGACATAGAAAGGGATGTAATATTCACTTATATACAGTTAGTGGCACATTATGAGGATGACATCACTGCACTTCACTCAGGGAATTTACACCAATTCACTTGACTTTGCATCCTATTTCTATTCAACTAATTTCTCCACACTATGCATTCAACTGTGAAGGTTATTGAGTAAAGTGAGAATTCAACTGTTGAAGTGAATTCCCATCACTTTGGGTGGCTCCACCCTGATTCTCTACAGTATTCCTTATTGATTAAACAGAGGATTCCCATAGCAAATCCGCAACCGCATCAGAATTCTTGTAATAAAGTCGCGACAGCCTCAGTAGCAGTCTGTTGTGTAGTGTGCGACTGTTGTTAGCTGGTGAATTTGTCACTTTGCAGAGTTTGCTGAATACCCAAATATGGGGAAGTGGCGAACTCACACCTTTACAAGAAAATTCAGACTTTAGTCAATAACCCCCTGTGTCAGTAATAGTAAGCTTCTTTGTCAAATCTATCCACAGCTTTATAATTAAGGAGAAGTAACTGAGACTATTTTAGCTATGAGACTCGAATTGTAGCAAAGTGAATTCAACAGGTGAACTTTAGTCAATAAAGCCCATATTGCAGAGGCCACATAAGTACTCAGTATCTGTTTGAATTGATAATAAAATGGCATTTAAGATATGTAATGTTGTATATCATTTATAAAAGGCATGTGCACTTTATACATGTGTTTATTGATTTTAATTGTACTAATCCTGCTTTGTTTATTAAAGCTCACTCTGAAAAATGATACACAAATTAAGTACATAAACTCGTTTTGAATGAAATTTTAGGGCAATGCATTGTATTGTTCTGAATGACAAAGTACCATAGCTAGATATCACCACTATAGGTAATGTCTGGGTTATGTTTACAGTAGGGTTATCCTTGGATCTGATCATAAGATTTGTTTCAAAACATGAAAGAAATAGGCCTCCTTGAATACATATGTTTATCATCTGATAAAATGTATCTCTAGTTGGGATTAAAATAAATACTATTGGGAAAAAGACACTGGACAATACAAGGATATTCCCTGTAAAGACATTGCACGATTTAACAGGATATGTTTGCTTTTGTAGCGATTAGGCAGTCCCCACAGCGGAAAAAGGTTTTGTCTGAAGTTTAATTGCTCCAGTAAAGCCATAATCCACTACCTCCCCTTTTTTTTTACAGCTTATTATTGAATAATTACAGTAGACTGTGTGGAAAGAACTTGCTAATCATTTAATTTGACTGGATAAAATTATTTCTTTTTTCCACCACATTTTTTTTTTGTATCTTATATTCACTTGTTTACTAAAAGTTCCATTATCAGTTCATTTGTTTTTCTTTGCGTAATTGTCCAGTGAAAATGAACCGTCATCGTCCTAGTCCATTCATATTTTGATATTTTTGTAAGTTTTGATTTTTTGAGAATTTCGTCACTGTTTTTAGCTTATTTATGGGAAGTAATAGTAATAATGTCCCCACATGTATCATGGTGAATAGCGTTGGATTGGCAAGCCCAGTAAACCAGGTGGGCTCTTCCAGCTGGCCCCAGGTTCTGAGCAGGCCCATTCGTCAGGCCAACACTCTGTCAAACTCCTTTGCAGGCTCCCTAGAGGTCCCCCCTTACTGGCTGAAGTCATGTGATCTGTAGGGGAGCTCCCATTGGGCCCCAACAGTGCCAGTCCAACACTGCCCCCAACACACTATATAAACAGATCTAAGCTTCCAGTCCTATCAGTTGTGCCACTTTAAAGGGCCAGTAACAGCAGAAAAAGAAAATTGCCACTTGGATTACTATGGCAGTCTTCCAAGCTAAGTGAAAAATGTTATCGTTTAAGTTGGTACCTGATGTTTATTACATATGTTTTTCAGACATCTTCCATCTTTGGAGTTCTCTGGGGCACCTTACAAATAAGTATTATCTAAAATTCTATAGAAAACAATGAGAATCAGCAGAAGTTTGTTTCCTTTACAGATACAAGAGGTATGTACCAAGCCAAGCAATAAATAAATCAACTTCAATTCAACTTCAAATATAATACTGTGTTTGGAATAACTGCCATACTATCTAAATGGGATTTTTGTCCATTTTTTTTTTAATTATTGTTTTTTCCTCATTCCACCCTGGTTTAAAATCAAATCTCATTCCATAACAATTCATCAAAGGTTGGCTTCAGAGGTGATTTTGGGTCAATTACCTGGCTCGACTTGGCTTTAGATCACGTAACTGTGGCACCTGCAGTCATGTGACATAGCGATTCACCAGCTCTGCTGGAAATTTCTGGCTGGGGGGCTCCATATTATTTAGAAAACACCCCTGGTTGGCTTTCATTATTCTGGCTCTCCTATATTAGTGAATACTAAGCAGGAGCAGGAAATGCACATTGTATTTTTGTTTTTCTGTTTGTTGCTGAAGTATTTGTCCAGATCATTCATATTCCAGTTTGATTTATGTAGACCTTGTTGTGTTCCCATTATTTTTATGTGATGGCAAAAGGCAATAACATGGGGTACCTTAGTGTTGGTTGGGGGGCTTTAAATTTCCATGGAAGTAACAGAAAGAGAAAGAAGGACCTCCCTTTGTAAGGGTAACAATAATAATAAATGTACAGTGTTTTAAACCCTCCCACTATTACACAAATTAACATGTGACCAAGATGAATATTAACATACAAAGTATCAAATGCAATAAAAAATAGTGGCCAATATGGTGGTTTATAGGAACATTTTTTCTTAAAGTTGAATACACAGCTTCTTAAAATCTTTAGAGCCAAATTCCCACATTAAAGTGTATTTTTTCAGAAAGTAGTTGCATAAATACTTGTAAAGTGTATTTTTTTCTTTAGTAACAGCGAGCATTTCCTATGGTTAACCTGACAAATGGAGAGATAGACCCCACCCAAAACTTTATTTATTTTGTATACTTCCATGGTTCATTGGGTTAAGGGTTAGGGTTAGGGTTAGGGTTAGGGTTAAGCACCTGCTTTGAGTATGTTTGGTCCCATTTCTTCTCTTTATACACTTTCAATTTTTATTATTGTGAATATGTTTCTAAAAGGTCCCTATGTCTGGAACGTACGCTCTTGCATGATGTATGCTGTAGAGGCAGCTTTAAAGCTTAGGTTACCGATCGTAAGTATCTCCCCCCTGCACCTTGCACATCACCTTTTGACAAAACAAGCCTATATTTCTCCTTTGATTTCCCATTTCTTAGTAGCCAAACAAGGTGCCAAATACTACAAGTTATTTATTTGTTTCTCTTTGGCCTACCCTAATACTATTTATCCTACCCACCAATCAGTTACTGAGAGCACATAACCCTGAGCAAACTTCCTTTATGGTGGGTATCAGAAGGCTTTCTAAAAGATAAGACTCTGATCTTACATTTAAGTAGTCTAAAGTAGTCTGACAGAAGGTATAATTTGTTATTGTTTATGATGGTAGTGTTATGCAACTATTTATTGCGAAGCAAAAGTCTAATGGTCCTAATGAGGGCACTCAGTGGGGTTCTCTGTCCAGATCTAACTAAATTGCCTGTTCATTACATTTGCTCCAGTTCTCAGGCAATACAATAATAACCATGACCAAATGGCCATCTTGGCCCGTGGGTTTCAATGAGCTGAGAGATTGTAAATAGTAGCACAGTCATTGTGGTCATTATTCTAACAAGGAAATGTACATACTTGTGGTCTATATTTTCTTTTACTGATTTGAATTATCTTGCACATATTGTTCCGTTCCGTATTAGAATCCTGAACACCCCTATGAAGAATACCCAAGCTCTTCACTTCAACATAAATGGTATATTTGGGATAAGACAAAGCTAGTTCTTTTATTGCCCTTAAAAAGGTGAACATCAGTGACATAAAGATGAAAACACAAAGGTATTTAAATGCTAGGGTTGCAATTGATGGCAACATTTATTCAATTCTACTTTTTAAGTACTGGGCCTCCAGCGTAGGGGGACTTAGTGGCACAGTGATAGCTTAGTGGTTTTAAAGGGATGATGAGGTAACAGCTGTAGTTAGAATAATTAAAATAGTTACACACAGGGATAATCCTAAATAAAGTTACAGGGCTTATTCATCAAAGAAAGAATTTGATTGAGAAATTGAATTCTCATTACTTCAGGGCACTCCAATAGTCACAAATTCTCTACTCTTTTATTCACTAAACAAAGGATTCCCATAGCCAAGAAGTGACTCTCTGTTCTGTAGTATGACCTAGTCAGTCTCTACTGAGTCAGAATCTGACGCTTGACAAATAGACCAGTTACCTGTGCTTGTGTATACAAAGTGATGCAAACAGCTCCCTAAGTCTGCAACTTTCATAAGTGTCCAAATTGGTTGCGAATTTGCCACATTTTCAGTAAAGTCCAAATTGTTGCGTATAGGTGTGAATTCGCCAGCTAAAAGACAGCCGCAATAAAATGCTACTGTTGCAATCGCGTCTTTACAATGAGAAAATTGTCACAGTCGCGACTTTACAATGTGGAAATCGTCGCGGCCGTAGATTTGTTATGGGACTTCGCCGTTTGAGAATTCAACATGAGAATTCGCACCTTAGTGAATAACCCCCTCAGGGTTTTTCAGCAGCGTTTGCTGAATATGCAAAGATCGGGAAGTAGCAAATAAATGTGACTTTGGACCTTTACACAACTGTTTAGATTTTCATGAATAAGCCCCTAATTATTTTCTTAACCATGATTTAGGGAATGAAGTAAGGTAAATAGACATGGTGTAGTTCCCTTATAAACTCATGCTGAATTGTTATACAGGAAGCATAGGCGTGTATTCCAGCAGCATTCAGATTGCAATGAGATTCATTCATCAGCAGTTAACCCAGTGCAACTCTGAACAGCACAGGGAGATTTCGTCTTGGGAAATCCTCTGTCTCCTTTGCTTAGTTTGCTTTGTACTGTGTCACCAAAAACTTGTCTCAGGCACTTTGATAACTGATTTACAACCTTCTTTTATATGCTCTGGTTGATGTTTAGCTGAACTTGCCCTGGTTTTTAGACCCATCCTACAAGATATAAGAAGTAGGAAAGAAGAAGGATTCAAAGCACATTTTGTACACATTTTTATTCCTTCACTTTTTCCTCGTTAAAAACTCACAGCAGCCCTTCTGGAACAGACAAAGAGAAAGGGGAGCTTGCCTTGTGCTGCGTTACATAATCAGTTACAGACCAAGTCTGCACGGTGGGACACAACAAAACCTTGGGAAGGTTCAAGCATTATAAAGAATAATCAATGGAACTGATGGATCCAATGCATAATGAGACTCCTCCATTCAACCCTATTTGTAGAAACAGAGAAGCTCCTTATGCCTCTGAAATTCTGCAAAGTAAGTCGAAAAACTTTTACAAATCCTCCTCCATTTATCAGGGCCAGATCTTGTATTTTAACTCTTTCTTTTTTTTTCTTCATTTGTTTTAATGCTTATGTTATGACCGGATGAATGAATATAGTTCAGCAATAACTCTTGCTGCTGTTAAACTACAAATCCCACAATTCATTTTTAATGTGACACTAGTACATTGGTTAGGTATATTATTGAGATGCTTTTTTTCTAATGAAAACTGGACACACAGGGATATTCTGTACAGTTTAGAGACCACCAGCTGTTAATACAGTTTCCAGCATACCCCACCGATGGTATGACTTGTACTATAGCAAACCTTCTGGACAGCTACTGTATGATCTGAAAGCAGAGCTCTTTCCATCTGGAGGAATATATAACACATGACCCATATATTGACAATATTGTACATCTTGCAAGAACTGGTAACTGTTAAAAATTGTGTATATAAAAAGTTGCTGTGAAGTTGACCCCTTTTCCCGACACTTAGAAAAAGCTCGAGTTAAAGAAGCCTATTATGTTCTGACCTGACCCTAAATGATCTGTTGTAGCAGATGCTACACATTGCCCCCTCCTTGTTTGGAACTGTCCATAGACACAAATAAATACACATGACTCTTTAACTGCAGTGTTTAAAGCTTTGAGCCATTAATCAACCTCATTTAACTTAATTGAACAAGTACAGCTTATGACTCTGTTGCAATGGGATCAGAGCAGATAATTCACAGGCATGGAAATGCTTTGAAAAGAAGTGTATATGTACATTACTGTGGAATGGGAATGGGTCAAAGGTACATTACTTCTTTTATTATGGATCCCCAAAACCTATAAGTTGGGCAATGAATATTACTGTCATGTGTATCATCCATGTAGCCATGTACCCAACTAGTACAGAGATTGCAAGGCAGGTGCTTGTTTTTTATGTCTAATTGTCAAGTAAAGCAGTGCATTTCTGTGTGTATGAATGCCTGTTGGTTATAGATGGAACATCTAATATCTACTTTACAACTTTGGCTTGCTTATTATGATAGCAATGAAAGAGGAATGAATGCACACCAAACTCTACTGTATATTACTTGACTGTGGCACAAGCATCCATATCAGCCAAGGCTTTAGGTCTCAAAAATAGGCATTGTTTTATATTGCTAGTATTTAGTGACTGTGATAAGCAGTGTGTGGTAATGCAACATTTCATGGGACAGTTATCTCCCTTTGTGTACAATGTGAAAGGAGAGGGCATACTTGTCTCTTCCATTAGATTAACAACATCATATAATCATTAATTAATCTGAGATCAATTATCATATGATGTTGTTAATCTAATTGGAGGGGACATGTATCCCCACTCCTTTGATTGGCTTTCACATTGTTCACTCGCTAACCTGACGAAGGGAGGCAAATGTGGTATTTTTGTAATTTGTATTTTTGTTCATTTAGATAGTGCTACTATACTACACAGCGTCATTCACTTCAGTCCCTGTCCCGTTATCACAAACTGCTTATCGCTGGTCAGTAAAACACTTGGTTAAATACCGGCCAATTTATTCTTTCTTTCACTTTGTTTGTTATGCTATCTTGCTGGATCATTATCAGAAATGCTTGGGTAGTTTAAATCCACAATGATGCACTGTATATATACATACTGTACATACATAGTGCCTATGCATACCATATCCCAAGATGCTTGGTATTTTACTTTAACGGTTCCAGGTATTAAAAAATATTCATGAGTATATTACCATGTAAAATGGGGGGAATTTGCTAACCTTGCATAAAATAATAATAGTAAAAAGTATTGTTACTACCACAAAGTTCTTTCCGCCCAATATACAGAGCAATTACTGACCATTCAAATTTTGTTATTGTACTTATGATGCAATCTTCTTGCTATAGGACCAGAGATAACTGTCATCACCCCTGTGAATCATGTCTTCTCTCACTAGTCTCTGGGGGGTTATTCACTAAGGTGTGAATTCGACTGTCGAATTCTCAAACAGCAGATTCCCACAGCAAATCAGCAACAATTTCCCCATTGTAAAGTTGTGACAATTTTTTAAAGTTAAGATTGCGACAATTTCCCATAATAAATTCGCGACTGCGACAATATTCTCATTGTAAAGACGCGACTGCGACAGCAGCAGCCTATTGCAACTGTCTTTATCTGGCGAATTCACACCTATACGCAACAATTCGGACTTTAGTGAATAAACCATTTTTATTTTTTTGATCTCTGTTAAAATACAGCGACAAATTAAGGATAAATTTGGGGGTTATTCACTAAAGTCCGAATTGTTGCGTATAGGTGTGATTTTGCCAGATTAAAACAGTCACAATAGGCTTCTACTGTCACAGTCGCGACTTTATTATGGAAAAATTGTCGCTTACTTAACTTTAAAAATTGTCGTGACTTTACAATGGGAAAATTGTTGCGGATTTGCTATGGGAATCTGCTCTTTGCGAATTCGCACCTTAGTGAATAACCCCCGAAAACATAAGATCTTGCAGGTTACTGAGTGGTCTGTGGTATGTAAGAAAGCTATGTACTAATGATGTTTATGTTTGCTTAAAAGGAGTGTAATAATAACTTATTATCAATGCATGATTTACATTGAAAATTAAAAGAATGCTATTTGGGTTCTTGCCTGTAAAATATTGGGGGTTATGGAGTTTCAATTACTTAAAAAGCAAAAAACAAAAGTATTAGACTGAGCAAAAGTTTAAAAAAATGTTTATTTGGTGTCCTGGATAAATAAATTGTAATATACAGTACTTCTGGTATTGTTTTTACATCCAACAGTTTAAAGTGTACCTGTCACCTCAAAACTAATACTAATTTAGGTTCTAGTAATAAAATAAACATTTTTGTAAATATATATGTATTTTAACAAATGTACCTTTATACAGCATTTCTTTCTGTCATCTTCCCTGTCAGCCTGAGTTTTTTTACTTGAGTCGGGTGGGTGAGGCTAAATTATGATTGACATTATAGCTCCTCCTATCAGATCCCTTAAATCAGAGGTCCCCAACCGCCGGTCCGCGGACCAGGACCGGGCCGTTGGAGTTTTTCAGCCGGTCCGCAGCGCCGCTGACAGCTAGCTCTGCGGCCCTGCGCCTGGTCAGAGCACGCTCTTTGTGGATTAATAATGTTCTCTGCCATAGCCGTGACAGCTCGCAGCTCCCGGCAGAGAACATTATGCAGGATGGGGCGGGGCATCGGGTGGGTCTTAGTGACGCGGCCATCCAGCACAGCATGGACGGGGTGGGGCGGCAGTCTCTCCTCACTGACTCGCCCACGGCAGAACATGTTATGTGGGGCGTGCTGGGGTACGGCAGCAGACTGGCCTCATTGACGCGGCTCCCAGTACCGGTGTACAGCAGCAGTACACTAAGCTCCACCCCTCCATAACCCCACCCACATATGACCAAAGCTCCGCACCTGCCCCATCACCACCCCACCGGGCCATGGAAAACTGGTTGCTTAAAGCCGGTCCCTGGTGCAAAAAAGGTTGGGGACCTCTGCCTTAAATCACAATCTAGCATGGATCTGATTGGAAGAGCTATAATGTCTATCATTTAGCCCCGCCCACCCAACATTCAGGAAAGAAAAGTCAGGCTGACAGGGAAGATGACAGAGAGAAACGCTGTATAAAGGCACATTATTTAAAATACATATATATTTACAAAATGTTTATTTCATTAGTACAACCTAAATTAGAATTAGAGTTTTGAAGTGACAGGTTCACTTTAAAAAAAAATAGTAATTTTTTTTTTTTACTTTTTTCCCACAGATGTTACCCAAAATAATGTACCAGTATGAGAAAAACGTGCAAACAAACTATGGAATGTTAAATCCCAAATGCTGCTTATAAAAAACATGCACATTTTTCTGGAAATGATATTAGATTGCCCTATAAAAGTTATAGTATATCATATATGATAGGGGATATTTATAAAGGCCATTTTGACCTTTTCGATTCATTTCACTGTTTATTGATGCTTTTAAAAGATTTTTTTTTTTCATTGGACTTTTTAAATTCCAAAGATTTTACATAGGGTCAAAAAGAAATTGTCAAAGCCAAAAAAATTGATATCAGTTGTAGTAACAATCCCACTATTTGAATGCAATATTGTATAAGTAGTGTCAATTTAAGGCAACACAAACAGATTGCCTCAAAATGTGTTGCTGCTGATTGTATGATTCTACTATACTTGATGCATCTAAATTATCTGAGTTGAATAACCTTAGCACCTTCTGTAACTATATCCGTGAGCAGAATTTACTTCAGCATCTGGTGCTTGCAGTGCCCCTAGAGTGTGGCTCCCTATGCAAAGTGATGTAATCACGCCTGCGCTTTCCGGCCATTTTGTCTATTTAAATTGCAAAATTGCAAAATTTCAATTTCAACTTGCTAGTGTTTATTAGCATCTTTTGTGTTTGATGAAAACTAGCCCCCACTCCTTACCTGGCATAAACCTTTATTTCCTACAGGAGTATGAGTGAAAAAAATCTCATCATAGAATAAAAATATTGTTTTTTAATCCATCTTTTTCTGCCGGCGACTCTACGGCGTCTGATTCAGGCAGTCCCTCTGAGGTGCACTTTCTTCTGCAACCACTCTTCCAATGAAGCCTGGCATTGGCATTTCCTAATAGTAACATGGGAGAGCGTGACATGATCAATGCCTCCTCCCTGGATGATGTCACACTCTAGCATGTGACTATTAGGAAATGCCGATGCGAGGCTTCACTGGTGGCTGCAGAGGAAAGTGCACCTCAGAGGGACTGCCTGAACCTTATGTCGTTGAGTCGCCGGCAGAGACTGAAGATGGAGTCCGCGACACGGAAGTGCTGGACAGCACTTCTTTACAGGTAAGAAAGTGAACTTTTTGGCTAAAATTGAAAAAAAAAAACATATTTACTAAAAGTTAGTAATTAGCATAAGTTAGCAAATGTGTTTTTTTTTTCAATTTTGGCTGGAGTGTTCCTTTAATTAGCATAAAACCCTTATTGAAAATATGAAAGAATTCCAACAGGTCACACTATCACCCCAAAGTAACTCCACACTAAATTCACATGTTTGTGCTTAGGCAGATATTACTGTATTGTAGAGGGTCTTCATAAAGCTCAGGCTAGTGGAAGAGCATGGGTTACATCTGTGACCCTTTGAAGTGGTGTGATATGAAAATGGTGGCTTAAATATGAAGACATAATACTTGTTTAGAAATTTTCTAAACTGCATTAACAGCTGCTTATGTCTATGATCTATTGTAAGTAATATCACTTACCTCAGCCGCTCGCTCCAGCGTCTGTCTCCATATGGCGTCAGGCGCGTTCCCTTCCTCCTCCGGCGGTCGCGGCATGTGGGCGCGCAGGGGAATGACGCGCACGTCGCGGACACGCGCTTATGACGCATTTTGGCTCGGTCAGCTGACAGGCTCCTCTTCCTATATAAGGAGCCTGTCAGTTCACTTCGGTGCCCGAGTATAGAGCTTGGTTTGCTCAGTGGCTAATTTCTAGTATTAAAATATAACCTTGCCTGAGACCCTTGCCTGAGACCCTTGTCTGAGACCCATGCCTGTTTCCTAACTTTCTATCCTCCAGCGCTACTTTCATCATCCTGTGGTTTACTACAGTGCCTGTCCAGTCTGAGGGGTCGTGACTTGGATAGATTCTGCAGCCAAATCCTAACCTCCTTGCGGGGGCTTTAGGTGAACCCCAGATCTATCTTAGATTCCACGCCCTCAGCACTGGTATATTAGCTGTAACCTCCTTCTCCTCTGCATATCAGTAAATCCTGACTATTGCATTTTCCTGACATCTATGTGTCTCATGGGACTCTTATTTAACTACACAAGGGTGAATCTTTTAATATTTGCAGTTACATTGCACAAGGTGGAAGGAACTATGTGGCTACAATAGGAAACTAATGGCTAGCAAAGATGCAGTTAGTCACAGCTAAACACAATGCTGTTAAATAGACATGTATTAGGAAAACACTTGGTTGAATAGCTTAGGCCTTGTTTAGATAGAGATGTATTTTATAACAGGGTAGTGCAGCGGCTGGGCGGAGCGGTGGCTCAGTGGTTAGCACTGTTGCCTTGCAGTGCTGGGTTAATTGTTGGTGTGACATGGGGCATGGACTGAAATGAATGATGAATCAATGTAAGGCACTGCATAATAAATCAGCACTATATAAATTAATAAATACAATTCAACAGTTGGAACAGTATTTTGTCATTGCTAGAAGTATAAATGGCCATTAGCTAATCACCTAAAACAGTGTATAATGCTTTTCCCCTGTGATTATGATATCACATGACTCTCCTTGTCTAATCTTGTACATTCTACTGCACCCAATAAACTCCCACTAGAGATAGCATCTAGGACTACAGGGGTGATTTCATGAATACACAATGGAAAGCTCAGTTCTAACTCAATGGAAAGCTCAGTTCTAAGTCAATGGAAAGCTCAGTTCTAACTCAATGGAAAGCTCAGTTCTAACTCAATGGAAAGCTCAGTTCTAACTCAATGGAAAGCTCAGTTCTAACTCAATGGAAAGCTCAGTTCTAACTCAATGGAAAGCTCAGTTCTAACTCAATGGAAAGGTCAGTTCTAACTCAATGGAAAGCTCAGTTCTAACTCAATGGAAAGCTCAGTTCTAACTCAATGGAAAGCTCAGTTCTAACTCATGCAAACTGATCTGGCTTTCAGCTTTTCACAAGGGTTTGTTCTCCTACCTTTAGTAATGAATGCTGAAATCAAATAATGCAACAGAGGTGAAATGAAAGGTAGAAATAGCATCAAGTCCTTAGCGATTTTAGATAATTGTGCTTTCATGTTTTTTCTTATGATAATGTTTACTATGATCTGCTACTTCTTCAACATAATTTCATGTTTCAGATTAAATCTTAGAGGTAACCTTGATAAAGATTTTTTTTTTTTTTTTTTACAATGAACACCCAATATTAATTCCAGGAAATTCTGAATATTTAATATAATTTTTTTTATATAGACGTGGCAAGGTAAAAAGAGGTGAATAACCTGTCATTAGAGTAGTTGCTCAAGCCACACCTTGAGTTCAGTTCAACAGCTCCATGATCATTAAAGGTTAGTGACACATACAATATAAACTTTAACATGATGTAAGGTTTGGACCACTGCCAGAACTGCTATATAAAAATATCATAAGAAAACATGGTATTGTATAACATCATTGTTTAACTCTTTAGTTTAATACTATAAATTCAACACCCTACAGATTTCTTGTTTTTTCGTGTCACCTATAATAGACTAAAGCGATTTTACTGTATCTCACTGGCTATTTCCAGCTGTTATATATAAAGGATTTGGTTATTCTTCTCATTTACAGCCTATATCCTTGTTATGCAAACTATGAATTCTGTATCCAGCACAAAAAGGAAATCCCAAAGCTTTGTGGATAAGAAACTGTATTGTTGTATTGTCAGCAAATTAGAAACAATGAAAATGAAAACAGCATTTGTTTGCTATCTTCCTCCTTTAAGTAACCAAAAAGGATAATATATTGTTTTCTCTCAGCAATTTTTTTGCATGACTAGAATTTTATTGCAAAAATAACTTTTATTAAGTTCGCTAAAAGTGTATTTGTAATGAAACAAGCAATGGGTAGAATGGACATCGTCTCTAAAATCTCACATTAAATTCATCCCCCTTATTGGCTGCCTTGTACAGTTAGTTACTCATTCTTTCTGGAGACATATAGTACACAGTCGAGGTGTAAGTTACTAAATACAAAATATACCGTTGCTCAAGAGGACATTACCTTTTTGAGTGATTTAATATTAATAGTATATTTTATGGATTTTTTTTCTCTTTACTTTTAAGGGTCATTAAAAACATGCAAAAATACATTCCTGTAGCCTGTGGCATTATTTAGTTATTAGATTATTTATTTGTCACTGGATAGTACAGACATACATATCAGTGAAATTACAAATCCATTATTCTGGACAGAAGGCTCTAGAACAGGGGTCGGCAACCTATGGCTCTTGAGCCAGATGTGGCTCTTTTGATGGCTGCATCTGTCTCCTTGACTGTAATGAGCAGTGCTCACATGCAAGCACTGCTCATTACAGTCTGCCGGCTAATTGGCGGCAAACGCTGTAGAGACAAAGCTCTCTCAGAGCTGACCTGAAAACTGTCAGGTTGAGTCTGCAGCCTGCACTGAAGACAGCAGTGGCAACGGCGAACGTGCCCTCTTTGGCATACATGCCATAGGTTCGCCTTTGCTGCTCTAGAAAGATTAAACTGAAACAGGGGGTGACAGCATCACTGGTATTATGTCATCAGCATTTAATTAAGAATATAGGGGACAGGTGTCAGAGGTATAGTAACTGGGGAGAATGTAATTGGATGGGAAGAAGGAGGAGTTCAATCATTGTTCTAGTTAGGCACAGAGTAGAAGATTAGGCAAGAGGCTGATCTGTAAACCTGGGTTTCCAGTATTTCCTTAAAGGCCCAGTAACACCAAAAAATACAAATATTCATTTGGATAGGCGTAGCAGTTATTCAAATACAACATGTGTAAAAAACGTTTTCTTTCAAGTTAAAATCGTGAAATGTGTTGTTTTCTGACTGTTCTTACCTTATCTGACAGCAGAGATGTTGCTAGACCTTTCCTAATCCCATTGTTTTCTATGGTGCTTCAGATACATGTACAGGTAGAATGCCCTAAAGAACTATTTTTAAAGCTAAATATCTTATTTTATAGACAAAATTAAGAATGTATCATAACTATAAATGTATTTAAGTTATTAGAATTTGTTCCTGTTACTGTTCTTTTAAAGAACTAAATAACGAAGTAATAACGTACTAGAATAACTAATAAACAGACACTACAAAGTGTAGAGGGTGGGCTGCTCAGGTTAGTTAGTGTGATTCTATGACAATAAAGATCTCAGTATTACTGGTTTTATTTCTTTCTCCAGATCTTGATGTTACTGGAATGTTACTCTTTGCTATATTAACATTTATGACACTGGTATCTGTTTTGGTATTCTTTGAAGAATCTTACTATATGTACAAGAAGATGCCTAGCCCAAAAAATACAATTCTCATATGGATAAATTCAGGAGCAATGGTAAGTAGTCCTATTTAAATAAAATAGTTATTTTAAAACTTTCCAGTAAGGCTGTAATCCTTTTATTATTATTGTTTAGAATAATCATATTGTTTAGAATAATCATATAGTATAATCATCTTTAAGGTGGCCAAGGATCAGTTATTTACCAGGATGGTCCTGATGCTATTACTGTACCTTGAAATGTTAGCGGTTAAAGGGATAATATACTTGATTTAAAAGTGTTGCTTACTTTCACATTATTTTTCCCTAATGCTATAATGGTATAAATACATGCTATTTTGTTCCTTATCTTTTTTCCTATTTGTTTATATTAATAACTATTGAAGCTGTCAAAAAGCTTTCTCAAAGTCAGGGTAAAAAGAAATATCAACTACAGATGTAAATTCAACAGTAAAATCCCCTTCACACTGTAAAACTTACCACCCCCTGAACCTTCCACTACTTGGGAGAAGTGAATTTACACTTATAAACAAGATCTCTTAAAGGGATCATTCATAAACTGAAGACTTACTTCTCCTGAAGCTTAGGAAGCTTGTCGTAGATAGTCTTTTTTTTTTTCTAGAAAAAGTCCTCATAAACCCAGGTATCCTGACATTATTAGATTCCTCTAGCCCAGGGGACGGCAAACTTTGCACAGGAGGGAGCCATTTTGCTCTTTCCTCCTCTGGGAAAAGTACGATGCTGCAAAGGGGGAGGAGCTGATGCTCCTGATCACATGACTTGCTAACATCCTATCAGAAGACGCATCAGAGGTCATGGGTGGGGCAAGGGAGATGCACTCAGAGCCACAACAATGTAGCTGAAGAGCTACATGTGGCTCAGGAGCCACAGTTTGCCTACACCTGCTCTAGACCATATATAATAATTTTTAACAGACACAAATGCATAATATAAAGTGACCATTAAATGAAAATCTAAAAGCACAAATCACAGAAAGTAAATGCAATTAATCCCCTTTATCTGATGGATGCTGTCCTTTATGAACTCACATGATCAATTCTCTGACTACATCCGAAGAATAATATTGGGGTACGGATGTGCATGAGTCATACACTAATTTCTTGAATGTTTTGAAAATGAAATATACAAAGAAAATTAAATTACAAGATCTTCAGTTCAGGTCCTTGTTTATTTTTTCTTTAGTCTTCACCAGAAGCTACGTGCCTCCTTCATTCCTGCATATCAAATAAAATCAATAAAGCCACAGACAGACACATATAATATTTCCTCCTCTTCCATATTTAGGAATATAAACCATATCTCAAAAAAGATTTTGTGTTTTATTTTGGCATTTTATGAGAATGTGGTGAATAATCTATATCTGATACAATACAACTGCATCAATACATTCCTGGAGATCAGTTCCATACTCACCACTGTTAGTTCTTTGTATAGACTGGACTAGTGGTGCCTCAGTCAGCATTGCTAGAAACCCCCTATCAGTCCTGTTGGATCACATTCCTATTGGTCCTAATATAAGCACCTAACCCGCAACCCTACACTGATGGCTCCACAAAGGGTCCTCTTACAAAATGCCTTCAGAAGTAAAACAGCTCAGCATAGCTACTTCACTTGTGTACGATCTTCCCCAATATTAATAATATTATTAATATTACACAATCATATGGTTAAACAGATCTAAGATCCTTAGGAACTACAACAAAATAAGAGAGAATTGTAATTTAAAAAGGATTAGCCCCTTCATGTGTTTCCTGAAGTACCAGGATCGCTAACTATAAATTGTCATTTGCATTTAATTGGTTTAAACGTAGGGTAAATTATACTTTTCTTCTTTAAACACACCTAAACAGCATGTTTTTGTTAATCATTTCTATGTAGTGCAGCAGAAAATTAACTTTATTACATGGCATTACAATGGCCTTTAAATGATAAATGACCAAAGGATCCTTACTTTACAGTATACTGATTGCTTTGTAGATACAATTGCAAAAATACCCAGTTTTTCTACTTTCTCTCAAACTATAAATGACATGCACATGACCAAGGATGTTCTGCTTTAGTAATTTTGGCTACGTCTTTAACCTTTTAGATGATAGCAACAACCTCCTGCTTTGGAATGTGGATTCCACGTAGTACAATGTTTACAGATTTCACTGCTTCTGTGTGAGTATTTGTCAGTGGGAACTATGTATTCATGAGGGGAAACACTGTGTTTGTCAGTGGGAACTATTTATTCATGAGGGTAAACACTGTATTTGTCAGTGGGAACTATTTATTCATGAGGGGAAACACTGTGTTTGTCAGTGGGAACTATTTATTCATGAGGGGAAACACTGTGTTTGTCAGTGGGAACTATTTATTCATGAGGGGAAGCACTGAGTTCAATCCTACCAAGAATTCAGCTCAAAACTAAAAATGTGCCTTTCTGACACACTCTCATAGCATCCAGGAATATGGTGGCATGTTGTGGCTCCTTCATTTGGATAACAATTGGGTCATAATTTTCATGATCCAAATTTAGGAGCCTGAGTGAAAGGTTTAACATGTCTTTGCAAGCTACAAGTCTGTTATTCACTAAAGTCTAAATTGTTGCGTATAGGTGCAAATTCCCCAGATAAAGACAGGCGCAATAGGCTACTGTCGCAGTTGCATCTTTATAATGAGAAAATTGTCACAGTTGCAAATTTATTATGAGAAAATTGTAGCGGATTTGCTATGGGAATCCGCTGTTTGCTAATTCAACAGTCGAATTCGCACCTTAGTGAATAACCCCCTGAGTTACTAGTTCTGAACCAAACAAATGGCAGCTCAGCTCATCTCAGTGTTGGCTTTGCACCCCCCACCCCCACTGCACCACCTGAGGTGATATCTTAATGCATTCATATGCATTGTATTATTAGAAATTCAATTATTAGAATAAATTATTAATATGGATATAAAAGATTGTCTTTGTCCTTAGGTTCTTCTGAAAATTTGTAGAAAATTATATTAAATAAAAGAAGGGGCCTTTATTTCAATTTGGAATATTTGCACTTTAAGGGGGTAATTCAGCACAGTGCGAACTTACCTCCCGATCCTTCGCATCAGCTCGCCGAGACTGTTACGTGCTAACTGATGTCCTACACGCGGGCATCAGCTAACGCTTTAAAGGTATTCCAGTCTCGCGAGGCGACTCGAGTAGTCTCGCCGAGACTGGAATACCTTTAAAGCATTCGCTGATGTCCGCGTGTAGGACATCAGCGAGCTCGTAACAGTCTCGGCGAGCTGATGTGAAGGATCGGGAGGTAAGTTCGCACTATGCTGAATTACCCCCTAAATGTTGGAATGAAGTGTGCTGTCAAAGCAGAATCCTACTGTAATTTTTTTCCCTGTTTAAACATTGTTTAGGAAACAGGAGAAGTAAAGAATTTAGTGAATAAAAATAGAATATTTAGGTGGCACACAGCAGATGACTCTAAGGGGGTTATTGGCTTGAGTCCAAATTTGCCAGCTAAGGACAGTTGCAATAGACTTGCTACTGTCACAGTCACGACTCCATTATGGGAACAATATCCCGGTCACGGATTTGCTATGGGAATCCGCTGTTTGAAAATTCGACAGTCGAATTCTAACTTTAGTCAATAAGCCCCTAAATATGCCACTTATATAACAAAGTAGTGGGGATTTGGTAACACCCAGGGCATGATAAAGGTGCATCATAGTGAGTACTGGGATTTTCAATGCGGAAACAGCTAAGAAGTTACTAAACTGATTCCAATTGGCTTAGTGTTTAGCAGCTGCCGTGGTGTTCCCACATAGGAAAGTTCCCTACATAAACAATTCATCTTAAACAAGTATGTAACTAAATGAACCAATGAGATTAAACAATACCCACACAGTGAATCTATGCTGCAAATGCTTTAGTGCAGGAAACTGGATTTCATATATTTGTATGCTGATTTAAGTATAATGACTTTCGCTAATAAAAATATATGTGCTTTCACTCATTTATTATGTATTATTAACACTATATATTTACTTTTTTTATTTCTCTTATTTTCTTACCTTTATTGAAGGTTTCTCGCATTGTTGATACACAAGTTTCAGCTGATGCTGGTGAATGAATGTGGTGGGAGAAAGGAATTTCTCAGGATATTTGGTGATAAAAAGCTACAATTAAGCACTGGGCCCTGCTGTTGCTGCTGTTTGTGTCTACCATATAAGGATATCAACAGGTCAGGAGTTATTCTAGATCATTATCTCTGGAATCCATCTGATAAACTGAATATCAAGTTGCTTAATAGGGCTGTTCAAGATAACATTCATTATTTTCAGATAAAGATTGCTTTATCTGTGAATTTATTCAGGTCCCATTTAGATAACTTTAAGTGTGCCTTTCCACAGTATTTTTCAGAATAAAGATGTTATTTTTTAATAAATGGGAAAGAAATCTGCAATAAATATGGAGGAATTCAAGAATAGGACATTTCATTTACTGAGGTCTAGCAACCCATAGTAAGAATAATGAAAGCCAGCCTCTGATTGATTGCTTTGGTCTACTAGACCCTACTAAACAATGGCGCCCTTGTTGAATTCCCATGGTAGTTTTCGACGATGCAATAAACCCTATCTGATATGAGATTAGCCCACACCTCCCCCACTTGTAACATTATTACCAATTTACATGCTTACTTGTATGAAAGAAGCATGGCAGGTACTATTTTCTCTTTCTGACATTGATATTTGAACACACAAAAAAAAAATTCTCATGATATAATGAGTCTCCTTTTATTATATTATTCTGCTATGGGCTTACATTTTCCTCTTCTTGTTGTGTGAGACATTACTCATTTGTGTGCATTAATTAGTATGCTTGCTGCATCTACAATAGTAATACAATTATCATCTCCAGAATAATAAATTGGATGGAGTAGAAATAAGCCCAATCTTCACTTGTCTTTGTTAACACCCCTAGCCTCAAAGTTTATTTTTTACTTATAATCCTCCATGAGATGTAAATACGCAAAGTGTTTACCTCATATGTTTGCATCAGTGTATTGTGAGTACCAAGAATAAATAATGGTAGGAAGGAATTAAATTAGAATTAATCTGCCCTCCAAGGGGGTAGTTCAGCAAGGTGCAAACTCACCTTGTGATGCTTCGCCTCAGCTCGCACAGACTGTTATGCGCTGGCATGCGGACATCAGTGAATGCTTTAAAGGGATGCCAGTCTCGGTGAGGCTCGCTGGGCTCGACTCCAGTCGCTTCGTGAGACTGGAATCCCTGTAAAGTGGTACTTACTGTAGATCTTTGTTAGTGCCTGCCCAGGTCCACTTTCTGCAAATTCAAAATCCCACCCAGAAATGTGTATTAGGCCCAGGTTGTATTATTTCTCCTGCAGTAGTAGCAGCATTTATTCCTCCTGGGAGGGCTAGCAATAGCTCACATTTCTACTTACTTTAATGGAGTGGATAATTACCTGGTAACAAGAAAGTTTTGTTTTTTCTATTTTTAAATGAAGTATACTATATATCTGGCATGGTTTCCATCACTAAAAAGAAAATAAGTAATGCAAAAAAAAAATTAAATATACCCTATGTGCATTTAGAGTCAGGTTAAAGGTGAACTATAGACAGTTCACATCTTTTAAAATGTAGTATTGTACCTTAGTGAGAAGCGTTTCTCCCCAGTAGTTGTTTCATGTGAAGCAGAATGATTGAGTAGGCAGCACTGATAAACTCACACACCAGGAAATGTGTGTGACATGTACTGGCCAGTTTTCCATGAAAAGGTTCCCTCCCCTGGACATTTTTGCCCTACTTACTACTTAGCACATGTGTACAAGTCAGCTTTCCCTATGTAATCTCCTACATTCCAACTTAATTTATGTGGCCAAAAGGTCAGCACACTGCTTAACCAATAGCAGTCAGGCAGCTTTTTCTTCTTGTGTTGCCTAACTTGGGAGGGGGGGGGGACAAAATGTCAGCTCTCAGGAAAACTAATTAAGGGAAACAAATGGCAAGTATTATTTCTTCCCTAAACATTTTTTTAAACTATTTGTGTCTTCAATTGGCTTAATATAAAAGAGATTTATATGTATGTGTGCAGTTTTATCAGTACTATAGTGCCTCTTTAATATTTATACATTAGTAATAGTGGCAAAATTAACCAATTTTAAATGATAAATGGGCATAAACAAGCATATCAAATAGTAAACAGTGTTTTACCTTTCTGTGTGTGTATTTCTTCTCAGAAATTTTGCTGTCACTTGGGCAAAACATTTTGGGACATGTTTAGTGAATTCAGAGT